>ML976092.1:10884-41934 GCA_010015635.1 Clathrospora elynae | reverse complement strand
GCAGTCACTGCTGCAGAGCTTGGAATTGCGAACCAGACCAAGCCTCAATCAACAGGCAATCGAGGTCGAGGTCACCTTGATGGTGTACGACTAACACCTACCTGCATTTGCGGAATGGAGCACTGGTACGCCGACTGCTTTATCCTGAATCCACGCCACCCCAGGCGCCCGAGGAGCTATCAGCCTGCGGCTGATCTCATCCGCAAGGTTGAGCAAGTGCGAAAGGATCCCAAGATCAACGCGCGTATCAAGACTGCTCTTGAAAGGTGGGCAGCCCGTCAACCTCAGGACACTGGAACACTACGAGTTGACGACGGCAAGCCACCTGCTGACAGCAGCACGTTTGTGGTATCAAATGGCCCATCGCTCATGACTCTCAGCTCTCATGGCTCTCTCACCCCTCCCAACGAGAACAACAACGTCATCACAATTGATGCTTGCACTCAGCCTGCAGGAGCTCTCACGGTGATGGCTATGGACAACACCAACCAAGCTGAATTGCTCAACCGATGGATTGTTGACCCAGGATCCAATACACACGTCATCAATACGGAGGCATGGCAAGGCTGGAAGAGGACAAGCGACAATCCAGAACGTCGTTCTGTCAATGCTGGCAATAGTCATATCCTTATCACAGCATGGGGCACGATGGAGCTTGTCGCACGCACACAATATGGATTACAGATGCTGAAGCTGACACACGTTGCATACGTTGAAGGCTTCCTCACAAACGTATTGGGACTTGCTCGCTGCCGTACAGAGTCAATCCACTTTGACTCTGGTCGCGATGTCCTATACAGGTACCAACTATTGAACGTTATTGCAGAACTCGAATACAACGGAGGCCACTGGCTGATAGACGCAGAGCCATTGCGCCGACCGCCTCTGTCGCTACTTCACACACAGCTCAGTACGTTTGGGGCTTCCTACCGCCCGTCGTACGCGCCAAAGCCTACCAACGTTGTCGATCGTTGCGCTGCTCATCAGATTTGGGGCCACCCAGGCCGAAAGGCTGTTGACCATCTTGAGCCAAACGTTACAGGCGTTCAACTGACTGGGGATCACATGGATTGCCAGTGCCAGACATGTATTGAAGCTCAAATGAATCACATAATCTCGAGACGGCCGGCTGAGAGCCGTGCGCAACGACCATTCTATCGAATTGCGATAGATCTCATCTACATTGTTCCCATGGGCGAAGAGTGCATTGATGGCAGCAAGTACGGCATACACTCTATGGACGAGTACTCAAAGTGGCATGAAATAGCTACACTCAAGCGCAAGGATAGGCCAACCCTCACACGCTGGTTTATGGCCTTAATCCGCCAAATTCAGCGTGTATACAACGCTGACGTAGTTGCGCTTCGATGCGACAATGAAAAAGGATTTGGCAATGATCTAATCAACACAACAGAAGAACTGGGCATGCTGTACGAGCCGGCTCCACCTGGCACAAAGGAGCCAAATGGACTTATCGAACGCGCAGGCGGAGTACTCACTCAGCGAGCTCGCGCCATGCGTATACATGCCAACTTGCCAAAAACTCTATCACATGAGATGTATTGCACTGCTGCGTATATCCTCAATCGTACACCCACCGAAGCTCTGGGATGGAAGACACCGTACGAGGTAGTATGGGGACGAAAGCCACTTGTCGCTCATATGAAGCCTATTGGCTGTCGCGCCTACATCTACAACCGCAATCTCAGAGCTGCCGACAAACTCAAATCACGTACTCTTATTGGCCACCTTGTTGGATATCATGGCACCAATATCTTCCGTATCTGGATGCCCACAAAGGATATTGTTATTGTCACCCGCGACGTCATATTTGAACCTACACTCTTCTTTGACGGAATAGATGGTTACGCCTCTAAGCCTGTCATTGAGGAGGTGATTGAGCTACTCGAGTATCCAGAGATGTCTCAGGATGATGATATCAGCATCGAAGACCTGTTGACAGCTCGTCAGCGCAGCCGCCATGCAACAGCACCTGCAACCTCAGCTCCGAGAGCTGCAGGTTCCCAGGTGGGGGGTGAGATGGCTGAAAACGCGCCTGAATTGACTCAGCAACAGCTGCCGACGCCTGGACCGTCTGAAGTTGACTCAACTATGATGGTACCTGAGGGCTATTGCTAGAGAGGCAGAAGAGCACCACAGGATGTCAACCTTGACCCAAATGACACAAGTCTGATTATCTCAGGCAAGCGCAATCGAAAGCCAAGAGACCTGAATAACTTTGCAATCCATTCATACGCTGCGAGACTAGGTCCTGAGCCTATTGTCAATTACCTGCGAGCATTTTTGACCGAGATTGCCTCAATATCTACTGGGATAGATGAGGTACCACGAATCCATCAGTCACAGCTGCCGCCTGTGCCAAAAGCAGGGAAGCAGCTGAGTACACACAAGTTTGGCAATCAGTTCCAACGTGCTATGGAGATTGAATGGCAAGATCTACGCGCCAAAGGTGTCTTTGGAAAGACTGATCGGTCGAAGGCCACTGCAGACAGCGAGGTGCTGCCCCTGATGTGGGTCTTCACTTACAAGACAGATGGAGATGGATATCTCTCACGATTCAAGGCTCGACTTGTTGTGAGAGGAGACCTTGAAGCCCCACTCGACAATACGTACGCTGCTACACTCGCAATTCGCAGCTTTCGCGCTCTCATTGCAATTGCCAATTACTTCAATCTGGAGCTGAAGCAGTACGACGTCCCTACTGCCTTTTTGAATGCAAAGATTGATTGCAAGCTATACGCCAAAACACCCAAGGCCTTTCGACACACTGAAGGCGAGATCATGCTGATACTCCGCGCTCTGTACGGTCTGAAGGAGTCACCAATGCTATGGTACAATGAGCTACGCCGAGAGCTCATAAAGCTAGGTCTGAAGCCTGTTGAGGGCTTCCCGTGCTTGTACACAAGCCGCTGGCTGATCCTATTTGTCTACGTTGACGACTTTGTCATGGCGTTTCATCAATCGAACGCCTACCTCCACATATCCTTTGAGAAGAATTTGGTGGATCTATACAACACCAAGGCAATGGGAGACCTTATCTGGTTCCTTGGCATCCGAATTATCCGCGATCGAGCCCTGCACAAGACCTGGCTTATCCAAGATGCCTACATTGACAAGGTGTGCGCTCGATTCAGCATTGAGGCTGTGGGAAAGGTACCAGACGTTCCCCTGACAGAGAACTGGCTACCACAGTCTACTGAGGAGCCTGATATTGCTCGGACAAAGCTCTATCAACAACTCGTTGGCTCTCTTGCATACATTGCTGTCTGGGGTAGACCTGATGTTGCTCGTACGCACGTCGTCTTTGCCTGTCACCTCACCAACCCAGGACAGTCTCACGTCTCAAAGATCCGTCAGACCTGGCGCTACCTGCTTGGCACAAAGGCTCTTGCTCTCGAAGCCTCTGCAAGTGCGCAGGACATGACTGAATATCTCTCTGATGATCCAACATATTGCGATCCTATCTTTTTTGGATCGTCTGACGCCTCGTACGCTGACGAGCCTGAGACTCGCCGGAGCTCTCAAGGTTATGCGTTCAAATTCAGAGGACTCATGATTGACTGGAAATCAACTGTACAGCGCACAGTCACAAAATCTACAACGGAATCTGAGCTGCTCTCCCTCTCTCTTGCTGCATCACAGATGGAAGAGTGGATGCGCTTCTTCACCGGCATCAACCTTACGCTCAATTGTACACCAACTATCTGGTGTGATAACCAGCAAACTGTCGGAATTGTCACAAAGCAACAAGACAAGCTTCACACAAAGGTCAAACACGTTGACATCCACCAGCTCTGGATCCGACAGGAGGTCACTGCCTTGCGTATTAATGTTCAATGGGTTCCTACTGATCACATGCCTGCTGATGGACTCACAAAGATACTATCAAAACAGAAATTTACAGAGTTTATCCGCCAACTTGGACTTGTGAACATCGCCAAGCGCCTCACAGGACTACGTCAGGCTGAGGGAAACGATCCTGATGACATCTATATACACTGATTATGTTCAGCTGTCATTCACTCCCGGGATGTTCGTCAACGCCAGCTGGGGGGTGTGTCACGGTTTGGGGTATCTCTTGCACCAACATGTCATGTCAGTCTCTCTTACCTCACGAGCAGTGGCACCTCACCTCCCATGAGACGACGCTGCCTCTACAGCACTAGCGCTGTTTACAGCCCACAACTATATATACTGTTTGTAGCCTCACACAATAGAACCTCAGTTCAATCCGTCAATATTTCCGCACATGCGTTCTGCCCACTCACCGTTTCAGCTACTAAACAAGGCAAGTGGCACCTTGGTATGTATGTATGTATGTATGTATTCATTTAATGTCCTATATGAGTCTGAGACTATGGGAGGACAAGAGGGGCAGTAGCCCCTCTAGTAAAGAGGTGGTGGTTCTCAAGAGGGTGTGATCTCTGAAAGTACAAGGAATGTTGAGGGTTATGACCCTAAGTGCAACTGACAAAGGAAAGGAAAACAAAGGATAAAAGAAATATATACAGTAGGGACTGGCTAGGCCTAGTCCTCTGTGGTTTGACTAAGGTGCCACTTGCGTGTGCCTACCCTGGTCCGGCTGATAAAGGCAAGCGTTGCTGCAATGCCTTGTTTAGTCAAACCACAGAGGACTAGTCCTAGCCAGTCCCTACTGTTTATTTTCCTTTTCTCCTTTGTTTTCCTTTCCTTTGTTAGTTGCACTTAGGGTTATAACCCTCAACATTCCTTGTACTTTCAGAGATCACACCCTCTTGAGAACTACTACCTCTATAGTAGAGGGGCTACTGCCCCTCATGTCCTCCCATAGTCTCAGACTCATATAGGACATTAAATGAATACATACATACATACATACAGAACTGTTGGCGGCCTCCAAAGCAGTTTCTGCAACATTTTCCACATTGGGATGAGTTTGAAACACGTGACCTTGCTTTTTGAGGGCTGGGGCAGAGTGACTCAACGCTGTAACGGACTAATCCCAGGTGGTCATGCAAACTCGGCTGTGCAGCCTTGGAGCCACCAGCTCTCCGGCTAGTGCAGCCAGAGGCCCTATGTGAGGGTCCGTCTGATTGGAGGGTACGACCGAAGCTGGAAGGCTAGATGTATGGTACGTAGTCGGGGGAATTCAAGGTTGGTTTTCTAGGATAAGCCGGATCAGGATCGGAGGGGTGATACGTATACAGTAGAAGGGGCTCTCTGTAAAGCGTATCGAGGAGGTGAGGTAGATAGAACAATAGTATTGCTTTCACTTGATGAGTTGAACACCTCGAGCCATAAGGGCCTCGCAGTGCTGTCTATATGTACTATGGACTGTTCATATTGACGAAGCGCTGTGCTCGATAGCCAGCGCTCATCCATGAACGATTATCATCGCGCGATCATCAATGAGCGATCATCAACGAGCGATCATCAACGAGCGATCATCAATGAGCACTTGATTATCCTGGCTTTGACAGCCAGTCATCCAGTGGTCATCGATGACTGCTTGCCTGTTCTGGTAAGCACTGACGTGCTCGTTGTTGAGCGCTCAGCAATGAGCGTTAGAGCGCATGCGGCACAGTCGCCTGTCCGCCCTGTACAACCCCATTGGTCGTCCATATGGAAGGGGCCTCGCTCGTTTTATCTGCGTCGGCTGGATCGTAACACCCTACCACGCAACAGACTGAATCTGATCAATGGTAGGAACTCAGCCTAGCAAGACCTTGGAGCCACCAGTCCTCCGGTTAGTGCAGATGAAGTGGTGTAAGTAGCCGGAGGCTCTGCTTCATAGAGCCTCTATAAAATTCATTTGGTTCTACACTAGCTATTGCCCCCAGGTTCTGGTCCCTCACAAACGCTTCATCAACGATATTAGCCTGTACAAGGCGTCAAGTGAAGAAGAAGAGGAGTTGGTTGTATTACAAGTCATGTACAATGCGGACAATATATAGACAAGATCACCTAAGGAAACTAGCCCGCGTAGGCTAACAAACGAGCAAGTGGAGGGACAAATGACCGGGTGGTGACTGGAAAGTTAAAAAAGCGGATTGCAACACCAGATTCTTTTTCTACATAGCTATAAAGGCCTCTGAGAGCAGCCTCATCAGTTTGATCATGTTTCCAGCTTGTTCTGACGCTCTAATGTGGCTGCAAACCTGATGAGAATGACGAGATGAGGCATGATGTGATGTGTATTGGTAGGTGAGTGAGAGCCTGGAACAGGCTCTCGAAGGCTGCCAAGACACTAAGTACACGCGATCATGTGAAAGGTATCGGTGGACCATTCGCTCCTCTAAACAAAGCCTGCTCTCCATACTGACTTTGGTCGTGTTGGGGTGTGCCAAGCCACTTTGCGGTCCGCTCTTTTCTTTCAGGTGGTTGCACCCTTATCATGATATCACTAGCCTCAGATGCATCAGCCAATTAAGATCAACTGCTGTAATTTTGGGGCTGGTGCTGTGAGAACACGTGTGAGACAGGAGTTTGGTAGAGAAGCCCGTGTGGTACAGAACGCGGCTCATCTTAACAAACGTACGGGAAGGAAGGGACAAGATCTGCACAACTAAGCACCACCAAGGTTTCATTTTTTCCTTTCTAAAGGGGGTTCTCTTTCCGAGGGCTTCACCTTCAGACTAAGCTTGCAAAAGTAACACAGGGCTTGAGCACGGCGTACCGAGCAAACGCTAGTTAGCCACCTAGCGCATGTAACGTTGCACGACGGGAACTCCCCATTCACATCCACTCCCATTCAAATAACCATAGCCGTGTGCGCACTCTTGAATCTCATCTCCGGCTTTCTTTTCAACGCCGAAACTCTCTCTGTTGTCTCCATTAGCATTATCAGCATGCAATCCACGACCCCCGAGCCTACATCTCCCCCTCGACTACTCTCGCAGCGGGCTTGCTCCCATACTTCCATAGTCATCGCTCACTGGAAAGCCTTGAACCATGGAGCCATGAGCCTTGTCGATGGACATACGCTAACCCTAGCTACCGTTGCAGCTGTGGCGAAGCACAAAGCAACTGCCAGGCTGGCGGATACCGATGAAGTCCGGCGGCGCATTGATAAGAGTGTGGATACTCTGAACGAACACCTCAAGAACGGACTTACTGTATATGGAGTCAATACCGGCTTCGGTGGCAGCGCAGATGTTCGATGCAAATCGCATGAAATGCATGCGCTTCAGCGGGCCTTGCTCCAACTCCAACACGTTGGCATACTCCCTACTCCATCTTCGAAGGGAAATCTAGAACACTCAACTATACGTGCCGGTCCGCCGCCGCTCACGGAAGAGTGGGTACGCGCGACCATGCTCATACGCGCAAACTCTCTTGCTAGAGGTCACTCCGCAGTCCGTTCGTCGACAATCAAGGCGATTCTGGCTCTACTTCACCAAGACATCGTTCCACTCATACCATCTCGCGGCAGCATATCCGCATCGGGTGACCTTTCACCTCTCTCCTACATCGCTGGCGTTCTGGAAGGAAATGAAAGCATTTACTGCTGGACTGGTCCTCCGCATTGCCGCAGATTGGTAAGCGCATCCGTTGCGCTGTCATCTATCAAGGCCGAGCCAGTCACTTTCGGACCCAAAGAAGCCTTGGGTCTCACCAATGGTACCGCGGTCTCGTGTGCCGTAGGAAGTTTGACTCTGCACTCGATGCACAACATCCTTGCACTTAGCCAACTTCTCACAGCGATGAACGTCGAAGCAGTCTTGGGTACAGCCGGGTCGTTCGCGCCGTTCATATCTAAAGTCCGGCCACACACAGGGCAAAAGCAGGTTGCTTCAACCATCCTCGCTGCACTTCAAGGATCACGCTTGGCGACTCCCATCCACGGAATGCATGGGCATGCTCTCTTCCAAGACCGATACTCGCTTCGCACGGTACCTCAATGGCTCGGTCCATTCTTGGAAGATATGCTTCTCGCGCACGATCAACTCACCGTCGAGATGAACAGCACAACGGATAATCCTCTGATCGATTCCGTTACGGGCGAAATCCATCACGGTGGCAACTTCCAGGCGATATCGGTCACCAGTGCGATGGAAAAATGCCGGCTCGCAGCTCAGGCGATTGGACGAATGCTGTTCTCCCAGTTCACCGAGCTAGTCAACCATGCGACAAACCGCGGACTTCCTCCCAACCTCTCTGCAGATGACCCGTCCACCAGCTTCACAATGAAAGGTGTAGACATCGCCATGGCAGCATACATGTCCGAGTTGAGCTTCCTGGCAAACCCCGTACACAACCACGTAGTTTCTGCGGAAATGGGAAACCAGGCCCTGAACTCGCTTGCATTGATCAGCGCTCGCTACACGGACACGGCCGTAGAGGTCCTGCAGATGATGTGTGCGTCGACCCTGTATGGTGTCTGTCAGGCTCTGGACTTAAGAGCTATGCAGCGCATTTTCCACACTGAACTGAAAGCGCAGCTTGAACAAGGACTGGACGACACCTTTGGAAATCGACTCGATGAGGAATTTTTGGTCAAGGCTAAGGAGACTGTATGGCACTACGTCAAACAAGAGCTCGACAAAACGACTGCCATGGGTGCGGCAGAGCGCTTTGGACGGATCATGGCCGGCGCGAAGGTACCGCTACTAGATGTGCTTGCCGAATCGGTAACAGAGCATCCCATGTTGTCACGCGGCCCCATATTGCGTATCCTGGGATTACAGGACTGGTGTCTTATCAACACGACGCAAGCTACCGCCCTGTATCGTGTGACGAGGGATAGATATTTCCTTGAAGGCGATGCGACTGAGCTTCTGGGAAGGGCCTCCAAATTGCTGTACCGGTTCGTCAGGAGAGACTTGAAAGTTCCGATGAACAGGGGTATGGTGGACCATCCGATGCCGAACATCTCTTTCACTCCCGAAACCGCGGTCACGAACGGGACGTCAATCAACGGGGCTTCCACCAATGGAGCTGAGCAGGTCCCAAAGACGAACGGCCACGTTGACGACGAGGCCTGGAGGAAGAAAACTATCGGACATTACATCAGTGTCATCTACGAGTCCATAAAGAGTGAGAAGATCATGGATGCCGTCGTGGAATGCTTGGAACATGCGCTCGAAGAGTGCGAGGGTGGTTTGTAACTTTGTTATAATGCTGGTTTTCAGCAGCATCTACAGAGTGTATGAAAACTTGATTAGGCTCCTTTGTTTATTGGCATATGCCTACTTATAGAGATCTCCATAGACCATAGATAAATCATCTCGTGTTCATTCCGCTCTGATCTTTCTAACACAGCTTCTGGATCTTCATGTCTGACTATGTCACAGTTGGCCAACGACAGTTGGATAATGATCTTTTTTGCTGAGAAACAGTTTATCTAGGGTGTTGTGAACAATTGCCGACACGACGCACCGCGCTTGTAATTTTCTAGCTAACTTAGCGTGAAAATAAATATCTGTGTTCTTCTAGAATCATTGTACAAATCCAAGGAGCATTAACGAGCCTTCCACGTGGATGGCGTTTGTCAGCCTGAAGATTACGTACAAGCTACCATTACAGTAATTTCAGGCGAATTGATTACTAGCTGGACCTAAGTTTTCGCGATAGTAAACATGGCAATTTCAACTTATATACAACGAATATATCGATATTTACATGCACAGCGTTCAAGATCCGAAACGAGCCCTTGACAAGGCTTACAGTTCAGCACCTCAAAGCCCAAACCACTTCAGATCCTCACTCTCATGCACCGGCACCGTGTGACCAACACCCGCGGCACTGACACCCAAAACCTTCGTCCCATCGCCATAAACTAACTCCGTGTATCCACTCTGCGGCGTGTTGGTAACGTTCTTGGTGAAACTTACGCCATGGATACCAGACCACTCCTTCAACTGCTCGCCCAGGTTCGGGATAAACACCACGTTATCCGCGGTACCGTGGTAGGTCATGATGCGCGGGTAGCTGCCGCTGTAGCCCGGGTACATGGCCTTTACTTGATCGACCCACTGGGCTTGCGTCTTGATGACTTTGCCGTTTGCGCAGTCCGGGTTTGCTGAAGATGGACTGGCGCCGGGGCTGCCGGCGAGACATCCTGCTGCGACACCTGAAACATGGTCAGTAGGCGTGTCATAAATAGGCAGTTTGTTGGTGGGAACACGCACCGGAGTAGCATGTGGCTGCAGCGAAGACCTCAGGGTAGGTAGCGATCATGACGTTGGTCATCATGCAACCGGAGCTGGAGCCCGTGACGAAGACCTTGGTGGGATCGGCGTTGTACTTCTTGATCGTGTAGTTGATCATGGCCACGAGACCCTGGTTGTCGCCGCCTGCATCGTGCGAGAGGCCCTTTACGGTGTTGACTTCCCAGCAGTTGTTGTCCTTTTTGGTGGACGGGAAGATGTTGATGAATCCTTTCTGATCGGCGAGCGAGTTGTACTTTGTCGATGAGGAGTATGCTTCACCGCTGCCACCGCAGTAGTGCAGCTGTATGAGATTTAGTGTCCGGAACATATGATTGCAGGTTGGAATAAACGTACTCCGAGAATGATCGCGGGTTTGGCTGCGACTTTAGACGGGACGTAGATGTTCATCTGCAGGTTTGTCGGGTTTGTTCCGAAGTCGTTGACGCGAGTGAGGGCACCATTGGCGGTTGCGCAGATAGCAGCAATGCCGCCGAGCACGGAGGTTGAGATATGCATCTTGACTGGAGTGAGAAGTCGGTCGAAGCTGATAACTGTCGTTCCGGGTGAAGCGTGCGATACTTATAAGCTTGTCAGACCAACGATCATGGCCTCAGACAGGTCAACGCCGTGAAAGCTATCCGTGCTATAGGCGGATGAAGTGCTAATATAAACATTTCCAGGGCAGCACGAACATACATTGCTGGATTCGGAAGGGTATGTTAAACATGAATACTGCACCAATCATCGACGGCCGCAGAAGACCAGGCACGAGTTGTAAGTGGGGAATTCTGCAACTTCGCATGTTTCTAGTAAAGTGATGGCCCGGGCTTTGGGTTTGAATAGGAAAGACATGCGGGGAAGCAGGGGGCTGGGCTTCTTTTCCCGGAATAACGTGCGGATTCTCAATTACCCACTACCGAATTTAATTCCCGACCCTTAAGCGTCAATATCAATATAGGAGGGCAGGTGATTTTGTGTCCGTGTCGAGTAGAAGGTCTTCTTGATCGTCCAGAACATGGCGTCACATGCGCGTCGAGCCTAAACGTTCCATCTACTGCGAGTGACTTGGTTCTTGTGGAGGTACGAAAACTTTGATGAAGACGATTGAGATCCGGCTCGTTTTATCGGCAAAATCGTGGAGACATGGCCGTTGCGTTGCGATACATTACAGCCGCCAGAGAAGGGATGGATGAAAGTGTTGTGAACGTGTTTCGAACTAAATGATGTAGCGAAAGTCCTCAATCAGCTCTCACCGGTCTTCTTCGTCTTCGGTCGTGCTCGCGCATGTTGATTTCATGGACCCTTCGACTTCTTTGTCTTCTGCAACAGTGAGCTTCTAAGGTCAACTGCATTTGATGCCTCACTATCTTGTGCCAACAATGATGGGATTGGTTTCAGTGCAGGCGACCGGAGCTCTTCTACAAAGGTGAACCGCTTCGGGCTGGGTCCTTGTAGAAGATGCTGTAGGTAGTCGTCTGTTTCCCTAATTCTGATCGTGAGAGGTTGGAATCGGACCTGGAGCAGTTTGCGATCCTTATTAGGTCGCGATATGTGCGTTTTGGTGCGGCGTAAAATGCGTGTAGCTGTTGTGTTGTGTTGTGTGTGAAGTCGCATGATTGTCTGACGCTGTAGGAGGAGGTACGGCTAGATGCGGAAGTGCTAGGACGGGCTCCCCGACCCGACGGTTTAGCCCAAGCACGTCTACTACCCACCACACGCCGTTCGTCTTAATCTGCACTTAATCTGCAATTACTACTATGTATGAAGGCTCAAATCTGTGACGTCATTGCGGCTAAGACCACGTCAACCCCGCGCCGCATTCCATACGTGTCCTGGCTCTTCCAAACTTCCAGCATGCATTGCTACTCGATTATTTGGCCAGACAATATATGTGTCAGGTATTCAAACATTCAGAGTCCTCAGTTCTACCTCTAATACTCGTTGCTACCTTTATTCGTCGTCTCAAGCTGTGACTACACCACGTAAAATGTATATTTCGAGAGATCCCTCGAATGCGTTTTACTGGACCAAACTCAGTGTTTTAATTCCCCAAACGGTAGAACTCTGAAAAATCTCGCATCTTTTAGGGTCTGATAAAGCGGGAGAGCCCAGAACCTAGGATCTCCATGAGAAGGAGAATTCTAGATCATGACAACAAATTTTTGTGGGAGTGAGTGCAGGCGATTAAGACAAACAAATCGAGAAAGATACCATGTGAAATCGCATCCGACATCGAATTTTCTTTGCGTAGTTGCCTTGCTTCGCCCAGCCTGGAAAAGAAATCCACCTCACGCCACCCGCAAAATGTCTACAACATAGGTACTTTTGCGGCGTTTCGAAACGTCTACCAAATGAGGCGATGGGGCGGTTCTCTATACGCCACCCTCTTGGCCGCATCGACGGTCGCCGTTTGGGGCCATGCCCACAACGTCAAACCCGCGCCGTGCTCGTCGACTGCGAAAACGGGGCCAATCGACCCGCGCCTCCTTCATGTATATACGCAGAAGAGGATGTCTGCGAGACAGCGTGTTTGGGATCGGAGGCAAAATATAGATCATCGTCATATTTGCTGTAGCGCGTACCAACACAGCAGCAGCCTTCACACGTATATGAAAAACAGCAGTTCTCTCAAGTATTCCGTCCTCCAAGTTTTTTTGTAGTCTCCTTTTCCCTTCAAAACGTCCAGTTCCGCCACTCTACCCATCATCGTACATGTCCAACAACCTGCTAAACACAATGGCTCCCAACCTTTCCACCTCTTTTTCCCTCGCGGTTTTACTCGCATACGTTAGCGTTGCCGTGCAGGCGTCCACTGCGTCTACACCAGCCTACCCTCCCATCTCTACCTCGTCCAATTGGCCCAACAGCACAACTAAGTCTTGCACTTATCCGACGTCTTTCCAGACTGGGAATCTGCCGAGCGGCTTTACGACGATTCGGAGCGCGTTGGTGTGGAGCAGCAGTATCAGGCTAGGCTACGGAACGGGTGGCTATGGGATAAGAGGTACTACAGGCGACGTGCCCACATGGACCTCAACATCCAGCAGTATCGCAACACCGTGTAGTTCTACAACGCGGACTGTAACGCTCTCGAGTAGTGCTGGGGGGAACGGGGATACGCCACCGGAGAACCATGCTACGCCGTCGAAGAACTGTACTACGGATGGTAGGTCCCATCCCTCACAAGTGCTTTTGTTATGAGAATTGACAGCATACCAGAAACGCACACGCCTACATCCAGCGTACTTGTTTACTCTGGCGCAACGATAGCAAGTGGTATCTCCTGGGATGCGTATGCGCCATCAGGGTACATGCCTTCGGGCTCTGTGACTATACAGCCGTGTAGTACCAGCTTCAGTATTTCGGCTTCGCCCCCTTCTCCACCGTATGAAAGTTCGAGCACCATGTCGACTAGCATCATAAATTACCCTGCGTACCCTGCGTACCCTGCGGTATCATCCAGCATCATGTCAACGAGTGTTGTAGCGGATGCTACGCCGACAGTAGACTATAACACGTTAGTTGAGCCGTCTACGTCGGCGCGACCGGATGGGGTTTCGGAAATGAATGATGGGCATCCGTCATCGTACAAGTTTCGCGTGTGAAGAGGGATAAAAAACGAATGTTGAAAGGTGGTTGGGAAATGAGCGAGTCCTTTTGGGCAATTCATTGTGTATGCAAGACGGGACTCTGGAGGAGGTTTCCTAGACGGGAGATGGATTGAGCAGGTGAATAGGTCTTGAAGCGGGCAGTGAGTATTTATCGAGTTTATAGCATTAATTGCTTTGCCTAGATGGCCTGTTGTATTGTATTCCTATCGTCTCCTGCGTGATTGTAGTTACCTGAAGATATACCCGTGGACATGATAGGCTGTGGTATTGCGAGAAGTTCAGGATGGATGACGTGGGTGTTCCTCGACATGGCCCGTGCGGGTTGCTATGTGACAGGGAAGCAGGGTCGCGTCGCTTAGCGCTATTTACCATCCGAGCGCACATGCACCACAGCACATCTGCAGCGTCACTTCCTTAGACTACCAAACTTGCCTGCATAACGAAGAAAAAAGTACCCCGCAACACCATACTCATCCTCCCAATACAGTCAAGCTGGCGCGCCTCAAAGAATCTCCGGTCCCCATGGATCCGCCACCGCCGCTCTCGCCGTCCAAAATGGCTTTCTCGCCGGGCATGCCACTGTTCCCCGTCAGCCCGGAGCGCGCTGCAGGCACAAAGCCGCTTTATGGCAGCTCCGGGTCGCCGCTCATGTCGCCGTCGCCGTCAACACCGAACCTGCGATCGCACTCGCCGCTACGGAACACGCACCACCGCCGCAATGACTCGGACGTCTCGGTGCACGCGCTGGCGGGCATGTTCGAGAACCTTGAGGTTAAGGACCCGAGGGAGGCGAACAAGCGGTTCCGCGAAGTGCTGGAAAAGGAGCGGACACGCAACATCGAGAAGCTGGCCAAGCTCGAGAAGGAATATGCCAAGAAGGCCAGAGAGCACGACATGGCGCTGGGCCGGCGCGACGTCCGCATCGACGAGCTGAAGAGCGAGCTGGAGCATGCGACGGGCTCCCTCGAGGCGGGCATCACCAAGGAGCGGTACGAGAAAGAGCGGAAGGCGAGCAAGGCGGCCATTGCGCAGTGGGAGACGGTGTTCAAGCAGAACGAGGAGCGCTGGAAGAGCATGCACCATAAGTTGGTAAGCTGGGGCAGCACATTCATGCATTACTGCTTTTGCTAACGTAATCCCAGACGGAAGCCGAGAGCCACAGCAAAGCCTACGAGGGCAAGTACCGCAGTTACAAGAAGCAGTGGATGGACGCCAACAATGAGAAGCTGCGCCATTCCTCCATGATTCCGCAGCTGCAGACCAAGATCCAAGGCCTCCAGCGCAGTCTGCAGCGGGCCGAGTCGGACGCCCGGTTCAAGGGCGAAGAGGCGTCGCAGTATAAGAACCAGGTCTACGGCCTGCAGGTCGAGATTGAGAGTGTCAGCAGCCGCCTGGGCGACGAGCTGCAGACACTGCAGGACAGGCTGAGACTCGTCGAGGGCGAGCGCGACGCTTTGAAGGCCAGTCTCCAGGAAGAAGAGGTGATGCGCATCGCCGCCGAGGGCTACATCCCGCTGCCCACCGCCGCCACTGAGGAGGACGAAGACGAGTTCGGGTCTCCGATTCGCTCGCCGCGCAAGCCCCGAAACTTACTGCGCGAGGACGACGACAAGGAAAACGTCTCGCCGAAGAAGGGCGCAGTCGACCTCCGCTTCCTACACCAAGAGCTGGCTATCGAAAAGCGCCTCCGCGAGCGCGCCCAGGACCAGATCGACTTCATGAAGATGGAGTGCCAGTTCCAATGCTGCTCCTGCCGCATCGCTGAGAACAGGGGCAAGCAATACGTCCACGACGACGAATTCGACTCACAGATGGAGCGCATTAAGAGGTCTATTCCCGTCTTGACGCCTCCGCAGAGTAGCCACGGGGACGACATAATAGACGTTGTCATTAAGAAGGAGCCTGTTGAAGATGAGCGCCCGCTCACACCACCAGAGACAGGGTCCGACAACACAGTTCTGCTTCATCAGCCCGTCAGCGGATCAGACACTGTCGTGGCCTTTTCGCCATCAACAGGCACATTCCGCTCCATTCCCTCTCCCGCGAAAACAAACATCTCTGCAGATTACTTCGCACCTATACCGTCATCCTTGGTAGAGATGAAGACTGAGACCTCGCCTTGGGCCCCGGATGCGCTCAGCACAATTATCCCTGCCGAAGAAGTCTCTCTACCAGACTCCCGACCAGCATCCCGGGTGGAGAGCATACGTAGCAGCCGCAAAGAGAACAAGTCCGTCGACATCAGCATCCACGAGGATGTCATCGAAGACAGCGAAGACGAGGACATGGAGCCGCCCACGCCGACCCACGAACCCACGGGTCCCGCCACACCATATCTCACCCGCACTATCACTACCACAACCACCATTCCTCTCCATTTTTCACCTGCAACCCCAGCGTTCAAGGTTGGCCGAGGGCTTATGACTCCCTCGACTGTCGCCCACGCTGCCGCAGATGCACGCACACCTATCTTGGGCGAGTTGTCGCTGAACAAGCTGGGCTTTGACCGAGAAGCTGCGCTCCAGGCGATTCGTGAGCGGCGCGGCCGGGCTAGGAGCATGGCTGCTGGTCACGGGACGCCGATGGGGAAGCAAATGATGGAGGGTGTCAAGGATCGGAGGGACATCAGTGCGCCAGTTTCACGGGTACGAGGATGAGCAGTGGAAAATGGAGGGCTGCGGGCAACTTTGGTGATTGTAGTGCTGACTTGAGCGTAGCGCGGCTCGTGAGGAGTTTGGGTTCTTCTTCCTGACATTAGCGGCATTGCTCGGAGTTGGAGGCTGCTTCATTTGGATTGGACAACGGCGTTGCTTGTTTTGCGGAAATGCGACGGGCTATATACCATGCTTGTTATTTGTACTGGGTCTTAGGATCGTGTAATCGAGCATTGATCTCTACCGATATGAGGATGCAGTGATCGTACTTGGAGAGTGAGGGCGTGCGGTCATCCTTACTTGCCGAATTGGGCAGGATCAAGATGGTATTATATCTTGATACATTGCCAAAGCCATTGAGCTTCATCCGACATCGATTACCAGGTGATCTGAGAACAGCACCTGGGCAGAACATCATGGTGAGCGTCAATCGGACGACATGCCAAGACTTGCCCCCACGCTATTGGCGCACCAAGCGAAGCGAATATTGCTCCCACTTGAACTCCAAACTTGCGACCTCAGCAGCGACAACGACATCGACGCCCACCCTCTTTCTCCTCCACCCCGACAACCGCAACCATGTCTGACAACGGAGAAATCGAGGTCGAGAGCCCTTCCGGCTTTACCATCCTGCCCAAGGAGATCACCGATGAGATTGGCAGCATCAAGCTGTTCAACAAGGCAGGCCGAATGCGAAATCTGTAGCCAGACACGCAGCACTAACAATTCGCAGTGGTCCTACGAGGAGGTCGAGGTCCGCGACATCTCATTGACGTACGTTCCCACCCCCGCGATGTCGCGCCGCACACTCGAATAGAGACGGTGGCTTTGGATACTTGTTGTATTGCGCTGCGAGACCTTCGGCTAACTGAAGCCGCAGCGACTACATCCAGATCCGCTCCCCCGTCTACATTTCACACTCTGCCGGCCGATATGCCGTCAAGCGGTTCAGGAAGGCGCAGTGCCCCATCATTGAGCGCCTGACCAACTCGCTCATGATGAACGGCCGCAACAACGGAAAGAAGCTCATGGCTGTGCGCATTGTCGCCCACGCTTTCGAGATCGTAAGTCACCTGGCTGTTATATCAGGCGCCGCAAAAGACATGCGGTTGGGCTGACAATCTCAGATCCACATCATGACGGACCAGAACCCCATCCAGGTCGCCGTCGACGCCATCGTCAACTGCGGTCCCCGTGAAGACTCGACCCGTATCGGTTCCGCCGGTACCGTCCGTCGCCAGGCCGTCGATGTGTCGCCCCTCCGCCGTGTCAACCAGGCCATCGCACTCCTCACCATCGGTGCCCGCGAGGCCGCCTTCCGTAACGTCAAGACTGTTGCCGAGTGCCTGGCCGAAGAGCTGATCAACGCTGCCAAGGGAAGCAGCAACTCGTACGCCATCAAGAAGAAGGACGAGCTGGAGCGTGTCGCCAAGTCCAACCGATAAGGGTGTGCATGTGTGTGTGGGACGACTGCATGGTGTCTGGGAGGAGTTCTTCTCTGGTCTGGATTTCACTGGACGGATCGGAGGGTTTTATGCGCGGCATGGCTTCTCTAGGCGAATAAAGACCTCTTTCATGGTTGCATGACAAAATGGACAATACGATACCAAGTTAAACTGAATTGAGGTGGCACGTGAAGTGAAGGAAGGCGGTGTGCGTAGTCGTGATGATCATATGATCGTGGAATGTAGTCTAGGGTATCATTTTCACATGTAAACTAGAATGTTGCAATCATAGCAGGCTTCGCGAAACGAACTACGCTTTCGCCCTTGCAAGCACAGCCTTCTCCAGCAATCCACCAAACTCGGCAAAACTAACCTTGCCACTACCAAAAGTCTCAGCATGCGCATACGCCCTCTGCATAACCTCTTCATCGATCTTGACAAGCCATCCCTGGCCTGTGATGATGACATGTGCGCCATCCTGTAGTTGACCGAGTAGTCCACTGGCGCGTACAAGCCTCTCAGCCCAAACTCGGTCTTTGCCCTCCGTCCACGCTATATCCACCAAATCTACGGCCCCTCCACCCCTTAGCATCTCCTCCCTCGCAGCAGCCACGACGCGCTCCCTCCGTTCAACTTCCTCCTCAGCCTCCAGCCTCTCCTCCTCTTTCCGCTTTTCCCGTTCCTCCCTCGTGCGCTCCCGTATCGCCTCCTCGGCCAAGGACCGCCTTTGTCGCGAAGCCGCCAACGCCGCCTCGCGCTCCTCGGCACCCTCTGCTTCCACCAAACGGCGCATTTCGGCTTCTGAGCGGTAGAAATCGTTGCGCATGCGTTGCTGGTTCTTTTGCGCTATGCTTTTGGCTTTTTTGACACCGATGGTGCGGGTTGGGGTTGCAGGACGGGGGTTTGCCGGACCAGCTTCGGCTTCGTGGTTCGGGAAGGCGGGCTGGTGTTGAACGGGTTCAGGGAAGCCTTCGAGTTGCGCTTGGTGATGTGGGTGGTGGTTCTGTACATGGTGGGGTGGTGGTGGTGTAGGTGCGAGCGGCGGGGGTCCTTGTAGGTCTCCTTCGCCATCGTCTGCGAGAACGAGGCGTTCATCTAGGGGCGGGTCTTCTTCTTCTCGCCGCCTGTCTAGTTCAACGCCTTCTGTACTTGGCTGATGTGTGTGTTCTGCCTGTTCTGGCCTACCTGCGCCGTCTTGAGCCTGCTGCGCATTATACCACTCCGCCATCTGCGGCGCAAAATACAGTGTCCCGCATAGGATGGCTGTGTGTACGAGATCCTGTGCGAGGGGTGTACCGGGTCGTGTGAACGGCAAGAGGGCGTTGAGAAGCGTGAACGGGAGTGAAATGAATGCGCCCATTTTACGTATTTGGATATCGGGATTGATTGTCGGGTTTGTATTGGGAGCGTGGAGCGTGGAGCGAGGTTGTTGCAAGTCTTGCTGGGTGGCTTGTGGAGTTTTTATTCTTTTCTGGGAAGAATTCCCGTTAGCAACCCATTTTTAGGAAGAAAGCGAGCAGGGGTGTGGTATGGTATGGAGGGTGGTGGATGGTTGTTGACGTGGTGGTGAACTTTAGTTTGTGTGAACGAATCGAGAGATCGGTGATGTAACGCCCGCGGTAAGGGCTGGGCACCAACACTATAACACAGAGCTAGTCCAGATCAAGGCTAATATATACTGTCGTCATGAGGTGTCTTGATTGGTGCATACGCACCACGATGCAAATGTAGCCTTTGGCTGATTATTTATGAAATTCAAGAATGACATGATCCTAATATCAATCGTATATCCAATAAATACTCCAATTACTACTCTAGAAACACTGCTTAGGTACATAGACTCAAACCTTCTAGCTACCTATACCTTGCCCACGCGCTTTAAGCTTAATAGGCGATTTACCGCCTTTCAACAACTCCAAAACTGGGATCTGCATATCTGACCTCTCCATTTCTAAGAATGTATAAACCTGTACAGCCTCTAGGCAGCGCTTCATTATCTGCTTTCAAATCGATGGCCGACGCCTCATACCATTTTTCCCGAACCTTCAATGACTCGCGCCCCCAAGTCTCTTTAAAAAGCTTATTTTCGGCATCGTAGAACGGCATGTAGCAGTTTCCAGGTGGGCACTGTGTATGCGAAGTTTCCTCACGACTCTTGACCAAATGGTCACAGCGCTTATTGTTGAGTGGGAAAGAAGATGGTGGGATTTCCAGCATTGTAGTCAGCAACCCCAAAAAATTACGTCTTCTTTAATCTTTCGTGGGGTCGGGTTATCTACGAATTGGTTTTGCCTCGGCAGACGTTGACCACTGCCCCCCCCCCCCCCCCCCCCCGTTAGAGGCGAGCACTGCGACTATCGTGAACGAGATATCCTGATTTTCTAGAAACCTATCTGGTAAGGGGTTGCGTCGCGTGCCATCCCCTTTATCAAGTGCGTCGTTGGGATCGTAGTTGACCATTTTTTGAGTGGTATTTGGCGTAAGATCTGCAAGACTTCGTAACTTCCAGCAACAGATGCAAGCTTGTCAAGAGACTCTACGGCACCTCCAGCAATAACTGAATCTAGTGCCCGAAGCATTCAGAGAAAACGGGCAAATGCCAATTGATTCAGACAGCTAGCAGCGGCACCGGGGCTAACCAGCAGTCACCGTAGCCTCAAACAGCCTGGGGCGCTACAGCGTCAAATCCAGTGGAATATTAAGCACTGCCGGAATTTCGGTCGCGCGCTCGCCCCCGAACATTATTCCTGTCTCGAGGTACGACCTGATATCAGGACTGCACATATACCGCGCGTCATCATATCATATTTCCAAATCTCGACTTTGACGGCCATACTAGGCTCTTTCTACTGCTGTTGGCACTACAATATCGTTACTGGCCATAAGTTAGGCGCGAGATATTCTGCTGGGCGAAAAAGATATTCCGCTGGGTGTTTTTTTTTAGCGCCGGGTAATGTAGATCTTCACTTTTTAGCACCTAACCTAGCCTACATGCAATATTCCAGCCATCACCGTGGCCTTTGGCGGAAAATGAGTGATTTTGCTGCCATCCGCGGCGTGAAAGCCTACCCCCCAAACAACTACTTCCTATCCACACCCAGCCTTAACCACATGTCGCAATACTCTGTAACTGTAGATGCGTTGTCGCATGTGTTTAAATAATTGTTAATCAAATTGTCAAAACTTTTTATCATGTGGTGGTGGAGCTACATTGACGGAAGAGCGCAAAAATGACACCTTATCGTCCTCCACCGCCACCTGCACAAGCACTTGGCCGAATTGCACCAGGAGTCTTGCTACGAAGCCCGTAGGACGACGTGAGCTCCTCTGGCAGCTCATCTACATCCTGTTCAGGTTCAGGAAACTCCTCATCCGACGCGCGGTCCTCCTCTTCCTCATCACTCTCATCATTGGAGATGTTGATGATGTTGCGCTTTGCGCGGCCTTGGAGGACGGCAACTTGCTCCTGCAAGGGAGCCACTACTTTGCGCAGCATATCCTGAAGCCGGTTCACCATAGCGTCGTCAAGGGAAGACGCTGGCGCAGCTTCCTCTACTATCTCTTCCTCAGTGACCTTCTCTGTGACCTTCCTCTTGACAGTGCGAGTGCCCTTCTTGCGCGCAGGGGCGCGTACGCTGTCCTGCTCAGCTTGTGAGTGCTCAAATTGAGAGAGATCGCGAGGCTCAGGTGCTGCTTTCTTGCCCTCCTTTGCTTTAGGCAATGACTTGCTAGTTGCGCCTTTGGGTCGACCTTTTGAATTGATTTTGAGAGGATTAAGCGGGCGGAAGACGTCAGTATCTGCCCCAAACACCTCACCGCGCGCGCGAGGTGGATTGAGATGCCAGTGCTGATCTATTTGGGCAAGCCTGAGGTGATATATAGCCTTTGGATCATCCTGTGCCTCCTGGGCTTGCTTGATGCAATGATGCAGAAAGTGCTTGCAGGGCAGGCCAAACTTTGCAGTAAACGCGCTAGAACACTGCTCGCTCTCATTAAAGTCAGGGGACTTTGCAAGCCTCAATTGCTGCTTCAATTGACGGAGTGCAAATGGAGAGATATTGCGCTTGAGGAGATCAAACTCCTTGTCGGCTGCATCTGTTGGCACAGAGGCAGAAGCAGCGGAGCACTTAGCTTCATACTCATGGCGCTGCTTTCTCATGAGAGTATGAATATCCTTCACCACATGCAGCAGGTGGCTCAGGCCCTGGAAGGTGAGGCATGATTTGATGCAGTAGTGTGAGCCTTCAACACAAGAGGTAACTCAAATGCCATAGTCTTGAAAGTAGCAACAAAAGTACTCAGCCCACTCTTTGAAGTGCGGCATTTGTTCCTTATCAATGTACTGCATGAGCACTGGTTGATCCGCATAGTCCTCATTAAGCTTCTTGTAGCACGCCCAGAACTGCGTCTCAGTAGGCTGAGAAACAAACTCATGCCACCTCGCCATGAAGCCGTTGCGGCTATCATCCAATTCCTTCATCTTCTCCTGATCACCCCAAGCTTTCTTGAGGTCATATGCCTTGTGTGATGCAGTGAGGATATTCTGATTGATATGCCAAATACAGCGACGCTGTGGTACTCCAGGATAGAGCGCACTAAGTGCTGCCTTGAGGGCCATATCGTGATTAGTGACAAAGCACTTTGGGGTAACTTTGAGCTGCTCAAAAAGCTCATACATAGCTTTGATATGCCATGCGTAGTGCTCGTGATTCTCGCCACCCATGAAGCCAAAGCCAATATTGTATACCGTGTGATGACAGGTGACTCCTACAAGGTAGAGAAGTGGCATATTGAACTTGTTGCACTTGTACGTTGCATCAATCTGTACACAGTTGGGGTTCTCCTTAATGATCTTGAAGCAATCAGGGTGTGCAAAAAAGAGGTTTTGCACGCAATTATTGCTGTTGTACTTTACGCGCACAAAGTACTTGAGCTTCTTGCCATTCTCTTCAGTGATCTCAAAGTCATCAAGAAAAGTGAGCAGAGCTTCAATTGGAGTTTGGCCTGCAAGGTCGAACCTGCGGAGCTTTGCAACCTCATTCTTGATGTCGTAGAGGCGGAGTTGTGTGTTGTTACCGCTCTCTGCAAGCAGTGTATTGAGCATCTCTGATGCAGTATCATGCTGTTGATACATGGATTCAATCCGGCGGAGTAAGTACTCATTGCGCTTGCGGTTTTGTGCAAAGGCAGCCCTCCCAACAGCACGATTGTGGTTGTGATGAGGCACCGTTACACTGAAACTCCAACCAAACTCTGCTATCTCTTCATTGTAGCCTTTCTTGCACCGGCCTTGCCATCCACATCCAGTCATCTTTGTTGAGCTACGCGGGCGCTTCCCAGTGCCTTGGGGTTTGTAATCTCCTCCACAAGCACAGCGTACTGTGAAAGAGGTCACATACTTGCCCTTGTCCTTGTCTGAAGGCTTGTGATAGTTGATGTTGTGGATAGAGATAGCAAAGCCAGTGTGAAGATAGAAGCAATTTATAGCATCTCGCACCTCGTGGTGACCATCAACCAAGAAGAAATTAGGCGGCTGGCGGTCGTCGCAAGGTACCCACAAAGCGTTGGGGTCGTCGCGGTCGTAGTGGTCGGGTAGATAGTCAAATTTGTCAAGATCGGCCATTTTAGGGCGGGTTGGAAGGCTTATTTGGGTTGAAACATCCGGGGCTGATTTGGCGTTGTTCCAAACTTGGGGTGAGCGCCGGTAGCTGACCCATTAAAGTCGGGGATCGTGAAGCCGGCGAGACTGCGCAGCCACGCAACTCTGTCTACAGTTAGTCTACAGACTTAATTTTTGGACTGTTGGATTTGCGTAGTTGCACTTAATAATTGCGCAATGAGATTTGACAGAGTTTAGACGTGAGTTGATAGTGCAGTGTGGGTGATGGGTGGTGATAATTTTGGTGTTCCTTGGCTAGAAGGGCGGATCGGGCTTTTTGGCTCAACCTCCGACTAGCGCTGCACGCCCCACTACCTTTCACAGTACGTCAAATCTGATGATATTGCATGCCTAGAGGAACGCAAAGGTCTCTAAAAGAATACAACATGTACAGGAGGGTATTCTGGAGTTAAATTAAGGTTTTGGAGCTGTGGCATGCTCCGTAGATTTGCGCACTCCCGCACACATCCAGAATCACCTATTGGCTCAATAGGTGGGGCTACCGGCTATACCCGGCGCTAAGGATTTCACCCAGCGGAATATCTTTTTCGCCCAGCAGAATATCTCGCGCCATAAGTTATCACCCCCCCCCCCCCACTAGCCAATAGAGAATCCCGGAACAGTCACCGCCCTTTTGGTGGGCTGTTTGGTGGGGTGCTAGCTAGCTGGACAGTGAATGTTCCAACTAGAGCGCCCACTAGAGAGTGGCTAATGCAGCTATTGCATGAGTGAATGAGTGAATGAAAGCAGCTGTATGAGAGGTTGCAACAGTGTAGGAGTGACAGAGAGAAAGAGACCGACCTAGTCAAAGTGCAGTGAAGGTATAAAAGATGAGGAGTGTTGAACTTGCGCTAAATTGAATCTGCTTAGCACCTCATTGCAGGATCCTCCGTTTGCCTAGCGAGAGGAACCGACATTGTGAAACTGCAACATCTGCAGAGTGGTGAGCCTGCACTGAGTCGTCGCCCAGCGCTCTTAAGATGTCCCGTTCTCTATCCATCACCGAGATCTCCACCAACGACCACAACACCTTGTCCTCAACGTACACACACATCAAATCGACTGAATATGGCCGGCACCATCCCCACCGGTTTGAGCCTTACCAAATTCCTCAGCGACGGCGTGGAAGTCCTTGCGGAGGACCACTACGTCACCCACGACTCCGAGAGCGATATCTGCGGAGTATTAGAGGCCGACCCATCCGGAGCCATCGATCATGCGGCTTGCATCACGCCGACAGCCGTTGTACACGCCACCGCCTACATCATTCCGCATACGTTCCACAAGCTCCGCCTCTCAACCTGGCTTCAGTCCAAGCTCTTCCAGAACGAAAATATGACGTGTCAAGCTTGTCGTCACAAGCTCGTCTTGAGCAAAACCTTCTTGAGGTTGCAAAATATCCTTCGAAAGTTTCAATAGGACCTCGAGAAGTACCAGGGGAATCTGCTCTATAGCGCCGATATTCTGAAGCAAAACGACAAAGGGAGGCGAGATCTAAAGCTGGTGCCCAAAGCGCCCGCGGATCTATATGGCTATATGATGAACAAGTTGCTTGCCAATCTTGCTTCGCTTACTGCTAAGATTGCGAGCTATGAACCAAGGATCGAATGGTATGAGGCGGCACCGGAGTAACATGAGCGCACTATTGCAGCAGGAGGCTGGGACGAAGGTCAGCTTGCGATGGGCTGTCGGGCAGGGGCAACGGGCGGCAGTGGCACGGATTCTGGAACGAATCTTCATGGTCTACTGGTCTGGCATTAGTCGAACGGGATAGAGGTTCAAGATGGCTGGCATGAGCTGCCCAGGGGTCAATCTTTCTCACTATTTCTGGAGCTGCGGGGTGGTATCTTCTGTCTGCGTTTGGTCGGTACTGTAATAGAGTCAGTCGTAGCAGGGCAACCATATATTAGCGGGGAGAAAATGTACATGTTTGCCTACCTGTTTTGTTCGTGACCAATTCCGTGCTAGTTGTCTGGTTCAATAGCATACCCGTTAAACCGCGATGCGTTCCGGTTGCACCCGAGCTTTGGTTCGCCGAGCCGGTCCGAAGGTCCGAGTCTTTACCGCTTTGTCACACACAAATCAGCGAGTCCTGCATCACGACCAACCAATCAGTAAAAAACCATCTGCATATAACGAGTGCTAATTAGCCCATTGTGGAAGTAGTAGCGATGTGGGTCGACGCTATTATGAGAGCAAAGTCGTTGCCAAAGCTGCTCGGCGATGGCTCGGCCTTGTTGATTGTTGGGACTGCTGAAGCTTGGTGTCTTGAATGCTCGAGTATATAGTGGGCAGTACGTGGCGGTGTAGCTCTACCAACAAGCAAGCAATCAACCCTCGTCGAAGATCTTCATCAACTTACCTCTCTCTGTCTTGGTTCAACCGTGAACCAACACGACCAGCACGCATCAACATGGTCATGCAAACTTCCCAACCATCAAGTCGCAGCCCCTCAGTCCCCACTGCAGCACCCCACTCGCCTTCGACAACCAGCAAAAATGCGCTCGGTGCCGCGTCGCTCAAGTCGGCGCTTAAGAAGCCGTTCCAAGGCTGGTCGAAGCAACTCCTCCGCGCGAGGGATACCGATGATGACGACTATAACTTTACAAGCGGTGCACGTCGTGGTGCTGAATACTACCGCAACGACAACTGAATACGACGCGCTGACGACACTCGGACCAACGATTGAGCCCTGGGATAGACGAAGCGACGCCGATACGGAAAGTTGGACCTGATCAAGGTTCTCTACAACGGCAATGAAGTGACGAATATTGATATGTTTGGAAAGCGGCAAGATGCGAATGAGTGCGGGTATTGGGCGCGTACATGTACCGCATCCGAACTTAAACAAGGGAGACTTGTATAGGTTAAGAATTGATGGACGAGGGCTACGATAAGTGGGCCTAGAGCACTTCGCTGGTTATTTATTTACTCTCTTCTCTTGTTATATCTGCAACTTTCGGCTGTAATTGATAGAGGATAGTATGATGTGTTGTTGCTGAGAGATGTTGGAAGCATGGGAAAGGCGTTTCACAATGTATTTTCCGGACAGCATGGGCGCGAATACCTGCTCTTTGATAATTAGTTAGCTGTTTTTTTGTAATAAGCAGCTGTAAGCAGTTGGGGGCAGGAGAAGAAGTGTGATGTAAGGTGTATTGTGAAGTGTGTTGTGTTCTCGACTGAGATGTCCGTGATCTAAGCTTATATACATGAAGTGGTGGGCTGATTGGCTGGCGGATAATCCACGTGACCGTGCAAGGTGCCCTGGGCTTACAGCAGCACCATAAGTCCTGCTAAATGTAGCAAACTTTAAATTCCCCGTACATTTCTGTCGTCTGATGTGTGTTGTGACGTGTGGAGCGATCTTGCCCAAAAACCGGGGCTTACCGTGTCCGTCGCCGTGATGATCGCCGCGGCGTGATGATCATGGAACACCAAAACTCCAGAATGACGCCAACTTCAACAAGCAACAACTCCACCACCATGACCCCAATTGAGGCTGCACCTGCAGCAATGGAATCCCTGGAGCCAGGAGAGTAATTTACATACCAGGAAATTGCAGCTGCGCACAGTGTAAACAGATGTACACTGTCCAGAAGACACAAGCAATCTCATGTGTTGGATAAAGCCAAGTCCACCGAACACCAACTTTCCAAAGTTTCAGAAAGGTCAAAATTCATCAATTTTTTGACCTTTTCTGTCTTGAATTCCCTTCCTGATCTCTCTACAGCGTTATTTCTACGCTGCAGCGTTATGGGCTGGTGCGCAGACGGCTTTGTTGCAGCTAGAGATTTGACAAATTTTTAGCGGTCTGTGCACCATTGGGATCAGGACGTTTGGTCAAGGGAACAGCACAACTAGCAGAAAGAGGGCAGCGCTCAAATCCTCTCATGCATAACACGCAAACAAGGCAGCCAGCATGGCTTTACCAATACAACCCGGAGTGGAGGTGGAAGATGGCCTGGCAACGCCATTTCTACCTCTACTCTGACCCCTACTAACCGTTGCATCCCTGACACAACAAAACCGCAAACAAGGCAGCCAGCATGGTACCTCTCTCCGCACCTAGGGCTTAGACCCTTGCCATTCCTTGTACTTTCATATGTAACGGGCCAGGCCCGGGTAGTACTCGGCTGGAGAGCCTCGGGGTTACCCGTGTAGGGGGCTGACCCTGAGGGTAGATGCTAGAAATAATCAGATGGATTTGATAACGGGCTATCTAGTGTTCCTCTCCTGCCTTTATAGTTCCCCGGATATTTCCGGGTGGTTGCCGGTTCATCTTTGTTGGAGTGGTGGTAATCCCAAGCCGTCTTCCGGTTTGACCTCCGGAACGGCGGGTCTCCATGTCATCTATCTCCGGCAATGGCCGGGTAACCCCGAGGCTCTCCAGCCAAGTACTACCCGGGCCTGGCCCGTTACAACCCGGCCATTGCCGGAGATAGATGACATGGAGACCCGCCGTTCCGGAGGTCAAACCGGAAGACGGCTTGGGATTACCACCACTCCAACTGATGAACCGGCAAACACCCGGAAATATCCGGGGAACTATAAAGGCAGGAGAGGGACACTAGATAGCCCGTTATCAAATCCATCTGATTATTTCTAGCATCTACCCTCAGGGTCAGCCCCCTACATCATAGACTATCACCCCTTGATATACATCCCATTCTTACCTGAACAGCTATTGCTGCTTACGTCTTATATAGTCTCAGACTCAAACAGGACGTTAATTCAATACATACATACATACATACATACATACTATTACAATCCAGAAAACTTACATGTAGCTGGTCAAGGCTACGGAATCACAGGCATCAACCCATTCCGCAAATATGGCAGCAAGGGACAGGCCAAGCGTGACACGTGACGACCATATGGCTATTACCCTGCAAAACAGATAACAGCCGTGCCGCTCCTGCTTCAAGCTGTCTCAATTGTCTTGGCGCACCCATCTAGCAGCAGTCTCGGTGCAACAGCAGCCGGGAGAGCTAATAGTCTTGGTGCAACAGCAGCCAGGAGAGCAGCAGTCTTGGTGTAGCATCTAGCCATCTTGGTGCAGCAGCATCCAGCAGTCTTGGTGCAGCAGCAGCCGTCTTGGTGCAGCAGCATCCAGCAGTCTTGGTGCAGCAGCAGCCGTCTTGGTGCAGCAGCAGCAGCTGTCTTGGTGCAGCAACATCCAGCAGTCTCGGTGCAGCAGCCAGCAGTCTTGGTGCAACAGCAGCTGGGAAAGCTAGAGACTTGGAGTCGCTGCAGCAACAGCTTGGACAGTATGCTCCTATTAGTGGAGACTTTGTGACCAAGTTTGCGTTTGAGGAATATGCGACGCTAACAGTGGTCGGCCGGTTGATGGTGGTAAGTCGGTATAAGATAGTCTGTGTGCGGCAGCTGCTAACACCTGCCAGATTGTTCCCCGGGCGTCGGCAGTTGTGCCAGGCGCCACAGACGGCAAGCCGATCGCTATACATGCAGACCACATCAACATGGTCAAGTTCAAGTCGAAGAGCAACACAGAGACGAGTACTTAGTGGTGTTCTGGATAAACAGCAAAGACGTCAATACACTGAAGCAAGGCTATGCGGCCGCTGCAAGGCGCATCTATCGCGAGTATCCGTTGCTGGTGCATCTGAAGACAGTGGCTCAGGGTAATAATCTCGACGACGCGGTAGAGAGGGTCAAACGGTGGATGAGCCATCCCCAGAACAACCAATGGCTAGTCATCTACAACAACTATGACACGCCAAAGCTCCCAGGACACAAGGAGCCAGGCACTTTTGATATTCGACCCTTCCTCCCGGAAGCACACCACGGGACTGTGCTGATCACAACGCGGTCTTCCTAGCTAAGGCTAGGTCCTCTCATTGCGGTGAAGAAGTTGCAGAGTATAGAGCACAGCCTAGAGATACTGTCGCACGCATCCAGGCGGGATAAACTAGGGAGCGGTAGGTGAGCCTCCCCTCTAGTATTGTGTTGCAGCTGCTGATGGTGCATCAAGATGACAATGCCTTGTAAGAGGTTAGACCTCTATTGTCCTCAGTGGAGACACTTTGGTTCACAGAAGCCCATAGAACCTCATGGAAGCCCATGGAACATCACGGAACCTCATGGAATCCCATAGAACCTCATAGAACCCCATGGAATCTCACGGAAGCCTATGGAACCTCACGGAAGTCTATGGAACCTCACGGAAGTCCATGGAACCATCTAGAACCTCATAGAACTGGCTAGAACATGACGGAACCAGCTAGAACATGACAGAATCTTCTGGCTGCTGACAAATGATTACAAATGCGAATGTACATAGAACGTTCCAGAAGCAAGCAGTCTGTCTATAAAGACAGCCTGCCCTCCTGCCCTAGATAGCTCCCCATCGAATTCACTCTGTTCTACCATGCCTTCCTGCTATCTTTAGCCTGGCCCCTTACATGCCTGCACGTTGGTCCGGGAATTGGACAGGCTGCCGCTTTCTCTTGCTACAGCCGGCGCCTACCTGTACCAGGTGTTGACCAGCTTTTCCAACTATCTTGGACTGTACAAAGCGTCCTGGCTTTGGCTGCAGCAGAAGACGCCACAGTTGCTCTTGTACAAAGACCGGGCACTGTATTTGACGTGGGGCATCTCGCTCGATCACGTTAAGCAGCAAAGCGTACTCGTATTCAAGCTCCTCCAGTTGTGGGCGTACTTAGACAACCAAGACGTGTGGTTCGAGCTTCTGCAGGAGTGCTAGCAAGACGGCCCAGAGTGGTTCTCAGAACTGACCAAGGACCAGCTCAGCTTTGACAAGGCGGTACGAGTACTCTGCAAGCATGCGCTGGTTGAGGCCGAGGCTACGCTCCAAGAAGACCGCGTAGAGTTGCAGGGATACAGTATGCACAGCTGTGTGCACTTATGGACAGTTCACGTAGTGAATCAGGGATTTGATGTTAAGATGGGTGGCCTTGCACTAAAATGTGTAGGCAGACACATACCAGACCGTAACCAGCATAACTTGTTAGTCACTGAGCGGCGACTAATGCAACACACAACAAGAAGTTGGGAATTTGTAATAAATGGCAGTGTGGATAGTTGTGGCAGGGAACATTACTTGCACAATTTTGGAATTATGTTTGCAAACCAAGGCCGGCTTAACAAGGCGGAGAAGATGTACCAGCAGGCGCTGCAAGGCTACAAGAAGGCATGGGGACTAGAGCACACTGAAACACTTGACACGGTTAATAACTTGGGCATCCTCTATGCGGACCTAGGCCGGCTTAACGAGGCAGAGAAGATGTATCAGCGGGCGCTGCAAGGCTTCAAGAAGGTACAGGGACTAGAGCACACATTAATACTTAAAACAGTTAACAACTTAGGCGACCTCTATGCGGACCTAGGCCAGCTTGACGAGGCAGAGAAGATGTACTAGCGGGCGCTGCAAGGCTACGAGAAGGCATAGAGACTAGAGCACACTAAAACACTCAACACAGTTAATAACTTAGGCATCCTCTATGCGGACTGTCATGACAAAGCACATGGCTTCTAGATTGTCTTTTA
>ML976091.1:96625-108721 GCA_010015635.1 Clathrospora elynae | reverse complement strand
GACTGCATTGATATGGATGGGCAAATGAGGGTGGTGACCTGGTGGTGACCTTAATAGAGCGCAACATTTTGCTCTCAAATACTCAAACGCACAAAAAACACATCTCTCAACACCAGAAAACTCCTGTATATAGCCATCTACACTTGAAAAAGCAGTCTCATCAAAATCTTGTTGTTGTGCAGCTCTACATGCAATAAAATCCTGCTCTCCATATGATTTCTTGTGGTGTTGGGGTGCGCCAAGCCATTTGGGAGCGCGGGGTTTTTTTGCGCCCGTGTGAGCGCGTCGTCACATGCACACCACCACACTGCAACCACCAAGTGCGATGCAGCCGCGACTCTACGCCTCCAGAGCCGCCCTCAGAGGCGCGGCGCCTTTGCTAAAAATTGGTCGACCTGCGATCAAATTTCGCCTCAGTGACTTCGTATGTCGGAGCTGCCAAAGGAAATTTTCCACTTCTCCAACGCTGCTTTCACCGAAAACGGCAGCGAAGACTGTTGAAAAAGAGCGAAGTACGTAAATAGGAATTGGGGAATATATGAGTTGGGGATTGGATGCTAACAAGACGCTTAGAGTATGCGTCAAAATTGTTGATATACGATGCGGGCGATGCGCGAACCACCTGGATCTCCTTTTGGAAAGCTATGGCGCTGCTACAATTCGGGACGACGCTGGTGTTTGGTGTGCCGCCGCTTTGGACAAACGAGAACCAACCGGATGCGAATGTGAGGAAGATGCAGGCTGTGCTAGGTGTGATATCTCTCGCCTTTTCCTTGTTGTTCAAGATTAACGAGATCACAGTTGGCGTGCTCGGAACTATCCCAACACTGACACTAGCCTATGTCACCGCACCATTCGTGCACCAGGTTTTCCTCAAGATCCCAGAGCACGCAAGACGAAGCAGACAAGATCTGATGCGCTTCGCACACACTTTAACAGTCAATCCGCAAGCCACTGCAAACACGAAACTTGAATTCGTGACGCTGCGCATCTTCCCCTTTCGCAAGCATACCACCGCTCTCCTGCACGAGCTCCGAGCGCTACCACCCATGAAGTTGCGCTTAGCCAACATAGAACTGCCCAAGACCGAGGGGTGGGCGAAGAAACAACGCGCAAAGAGTATCTTTAGGAGGATGTACGAGGTCCTTAACGAGCCGAGGTTCAAGTTCTACGTTAAGGAGGGACGTTTGTATACGATGAAGACGGGTGTACCCGGTGTATGGGAAGAGGTAGCGAGCAGAATTCAAGAGCAGACAGTTGTAGAACAGCAGGGGGCAGACAAGCCGAAGATGGACGCGAAGAAGACGACAGTGGGACGAAGAACTATCACGCCGATTATCAATATCGAGAAGGAGAGGATGAAGCGGCAGACTACCAGGCAGCTGCGCAGATGAAACCCTAAAAAGACACGAAGTCTGGGACTTCTTATGGCTAATGTTCATATGTAGGAATGCATTGTATTATACTGCCCGAAGATGTTCGAGCTGGAAGCCGAGTCACAGAACAGACTAAGCGAAGGGTATATCCTCAACAAATTCGTACCACTGAACACCACTTTCGGTTCTACTCGTTATAACTTTCTCCAAAATTCCCACCGCCAAAGCCTTCTTAGCCCTCATTTAAGAAGAAGGCTTGTGCTCATCGTGATGGCTTGTAAGGATAGGCTTCTCCTTCTCCATCTCACTAACATGCTCGCGACTTTCGTGGTAAACACCAGCCCGAGCCAAAAGATCCGTAAGACCAACCTCGGCATGAACCTCCCTCCATCGCTCCTTCTCGCGCTCGGCCGTTCCAACTGAGCCGAAAAGGACATCCATCTCTTCGAGCGACACCCCCTTGGTCTCCGGGAAGTAGAAGTAAATAAATACTGCGCCCAAGGCAGTGAAGACACCGAAGAAGATGTAAGTGCCGTAGCGCATGTGCTGGAGCATGTCGGGGGTGACTTGGCCGACGATGAAGTTGTTCATCCTGGTAAGACGTTAGTTTGAGACTTGGCTTGGGATGGTGGCGGAGGGCTTACCAGTTGGACGAAGCACCAAGGGCAATGCCGTATGGACGGTTGGACATTGGCCAAATCTCGGCAACCACGATCCACGCGCAAGGTCCCCAGGAGTAACCGAAGTGGATGACGAAAAGCCACACCATGACGACTGCGGCCCAACCAGCGCCTTGGTGGCTCGGCCAATCGTTTTCGAAACTTGCAACGATACCAGCCTATCTTTGTCAGTATGGCTGGACTGGACTTTGGGAACACTCAGGACGACTTACGATGATGAAATGGCAGACAGCCATACCGATGGCACCGACAATGAGAACGGGCTTCCGACCCCATTTATCGACATACATGACCGCGGGGACTATATAATGTCAGAATAGGAGGATCGAGGGGGTCTATGGGAGACTTACTCGTCGCGAGGAACATGACAATACCTACCACACCCGTAGCCAGCAAACTAACTGCATTGGATGAAAGACCAAGTCCGTTGAAAATCGTTGGCGCATAGTACAAGATGGCGTTGATACCCGTCCACTGCTGGAAGAACATGGTCAAAGTCGCAATAATGACACGCTTGAACATGCCCCGGGTAGTGAACAAGCTACCAATAGCAACAAACTGAAGCTTGAACGTCGACAAAGGACTCATATCCTGTAGATGCGGGAAGTTCTCCTGAAGCGTCTTTTTCTCAAACAGACTCTGTGCCTTGATCTCTGCGAACTCCAGCTCAATAAGCTCGTGTTCTTGGGGTAGATTGCGCAGCTTAGCGAGCACACGGCGCGCGTCAGCTTCGCGGTTATGGTGGACTAGCCAACGGGGAGAAAAAGGCATGAAGAGCATGCCTACACCCAGCAGGACCGCAGGCGCGAGTTGCAGCGCAAGCGGCAGCAGCCATGCAGCCTCCTTCTGCGAACTTCCCGTGCCACCAATGTAGTTTGTGCCGTAATCGATCCAGAAACTGATCATAATCCCAAGCGTAATGGACAGTTGCTGCAGCCCCACAAGCGCACCACGTACTTCCGGAGGCGCGATCTCGGCATTGTACATGGGCACGATCATGGAGAGCGCACCGACGCCCATTCCCGTCACGAACCGCCCGCCTAGAATGGCGTTGTGCCCTACGCCCGTCGCGGCCGTGCACTGCACGACGACGCCAATGCAGAAGATGCCGACGCTGACGAGGATTGCGTATTTCCGCGACAAGATCTCCGCGATGAAGCCAGAGTACATTGTGCCGAACCAGGCGCCGAGTTCGAGGATGGAGACGAGCCAGCCTTGTTTGGAGGAGTTCCAGGTGAGGGTTTTGGGGTCTTCGATGTAGTCGCCCATATCTTATCGTTTTATTAGTAATCTGTTCTATTCTATCTTGTTCGTGGCGCTACTATCATGGGCTGGTATACTTACGCGTCTTGAAAGAATTCATGGTAAGCACACCAGAGAAGACACCCTGGTTGTAGCCATACAACAGTCCGCCCAAGCAGGCGAAACACGCGATACCAAAGACTCGCGCGTTCTTGATCAAAGCCGCGGGTCCTGATGTGCCAGCAAGCGCTTGACGGCGAGCCAAAGCGGCTGCCTCAAAGGTACCGCCGCCACCACCAATTGGAGCCATCTTGATGAATCGTATGCGTTCTCGGTGTTGAGGTTGAAAGTGAAGGAGTCAAGAAGCAAGACACGCGAAAGGACGTGTGCAGGATAAGCTCTTTTTTTATAACCCGCCGGCAGGCATACGCCCCTACATATGCTCCCACTTTTCCAGCCGGAGCGACATCCCCAGAAAACCACTCTAGCAACCTGGTCTCAGGTATCGACGCTGAATGGTCGCTTCGTCAAGCTTTTCTTGGGAAAAGGTTAAATAGGCGGTTAAGCTCCATGGGCACCGACCACCTGATTTGTACACGCGTAGCGGCGCTGCGATTCAAGCCTTCCATGGAGAGTGCTTGGATTGCGGGAAGGAGGCTGCTGACGAGTTCGTATGTAGAGGAGGCGTTGGCGGGTCGCGTAATGGTGCTGATGAATCAAGAAGACGGCTGAAATGTATGCTATCGTTACGGATGTTATCGACGACAATCTACGACGACGAACCGGTATGAAGGCGATATCTTACCTTATATCATGTAGTCAAAACATGTATGTATGTCTGTATCGTTGGTCCCCATACCTAGTACCTTCTTTGCCCTGTTGCAGAAGCAAAAATCACCTACTATCATCGTGCATTACCCATATTAAACAACCATGCATCTGCCGCTCCACGGAGTAAGCCCCCGCCTCGCCTCGTATCAAGCATTCTAGAAGTGTGGAGAGAGTGGGCGGGTTGTTAGCGCGATCGTCGACGGGACATTCTGCCTAAATGCTCGTCAGCAACGCCTGCGCGACTGTCACATGTTGCGGACGGCTGCGGGATGGTTGGAAGCGTTATTGTTACCGGTGGTGAGCGGATTTTGCGTGTTTATTTTCGTTGAAGAGCGAGAAAGTAAAAGAGGGAGTCGCGTTGAAGGTTTCGTTGCGAAGATGGCTTCCGCTGAACGCACGGAGATTGTGGGGTGACCAATCGCGATAAAGTGGGCTTTGTGACTTTAGCTTTTCCACCTTTGCAACTTCATCGTGTTCAACACCTCAACAGAATTGTCTTAACGTGTAACTCGCTGTGCCCATGGTGAAGCGACGCCGACGAGATTCAAGGTGTTATGTTGATTGCGGCACGACGCCGGTCGTCGGACGCACCAACGCGGCTCAGCAATTCCAAGGTTCTTCCGTTCTGCATCCCTTCCTTCACTCCCATCTTTCGCTCGGCTTAGGGGCCATCGTCTCTCATGTAACTCTCTTCCTTTTAATGAGCCATATGAAATAGTATAGAGATATACCTTGTCATATTGTTGGCGCCCGGCATGGTCTTGTGTCTTTTGCCCTCTTGCCCAGAGCCCGATCTCTGCACAGAGGCGGCGGCCAGACTCTTCGTTGGGGGAAAGATCTCATCTCGAAACACTCTCATACACTGCAGGAAGGTGGTATGACCTTCATCGCCGCACTCACACATCCATAGACGTCAACGTGCAGTAGAGACAGAGGCTGCGAGGGCCTTGAGCGACGCACCGAATTCCGGAACGCAGACGGAACGGGCTTTCTCGGCTCATTTTGACATGATATTCTTTGCCATACGCGTACGATTATCTGCAGCCAACACGTCGAGGAGGCAGCGAGGGTTTCTGACTAAGACTCTCTTTAGGTTGGAAACGGCGAGAGTGCTCCGTCTTATTCTTGTCTGCATTCAATGATCTGGGGCTGAAATGAAATGGCAAGTGAAAATCATGTACAACGATACAAGTACCATGTTTTGCAGTATTTCGATCCCTATCTCAATAGTATCATACCCTACACATTCCAGAAACAGTCTTTCGAACACCTCCACAATACGCTTATCTGCGTCTGTCACCAGAATGAAGTTTGTGTTATTTCATGAAGTTCTTCTCCTACTGAACTTTCATAGCACCCACGCATCGTTGCCATATAGTATTCCCGATTTGGGTCAGTGGAACGCTGGGACACCACAGGAAGACGTTTCGCATCTCTAACTTGTGCGCAGATAACGATAGCTTCTTACCAAGGCAAGCTTTCTCGACAGTCAATCCTCCGGTCAATCCTCCGGTCAATTCTCTGGTCAATACAAACCTCGTTCCTTCTGGAGCAGTGCTCTCGTTGCTTGGAACTGCTTCTTTCGAAACATCTGTAACTGGGTCACACACCTGGGCAGGCACTGCACCTGTATCTTTGAGCTCTTTGACGCTGAATCCAACACTGATCTCGTCTAGCGTTTCCGGTTGGACAAGCCAGGTACAGCTCTCCGCGTCCTCTAACTCGACTGTGACATACCCCAGCACGATAAGCTTGACCTCAACTAGTTCTTCGCAGAACAACCCCATTTCGGCTACTACGTCTGTTCTTTTTTCTGGCTCCATTACGGCGTGTTCAAGTGGAACACTGCCCACAGCCGCGTCGTCCAGTGCCGCTTCACTGAACACAACCGCTTCCATAGCGACATCCGCCAGTACGGTATCTCCTGGCTCGACATTGGTACGGCCACCATCGCCTCCAAGCAGTCCAGCAGATACCATTCCACCATCCTCGGCACAACTGTCGAGATCCAGCAGTGCGATTGTTCCCACACCAGCCATACCAATCCCGAATACGTCCGGAAACAACAGCCCAAGCGTCATCACAGCTACAGTTACTGCATCAAACGGATCACCAAGCACTGTCATAGACCCACCACTCCGCAACCGGATCCTTCGGACAGCAGTACCTTGTCGTCCCAGCTCTTTGCTAACCGAGTCATTATCGGCGGTAGAACTTTGAACATTCCCACGGGGCTGAGCGGTCCTCAGTCAGTCACAAACGGCGACCTATATATCACAGCCCAACCTGTACCGAAACCCAATGATGATGAAAATCATGGAGGTGGAGGCCTTTTCGCTGCATTGGGTGGCATTGTAAGTGGTTCCGCATCTGCTGTTGGAAGCATTGGAAGCGTCAGTGCAGGCATTCTCGTCTTTTCAGGAGGAACGACTGGCGCGGCCGCTGGTCTTACCGCTCCTCTTTCGGGTGCTATCGCTGATGTTGACAAAGTCGTGTCTTCTCTCAACGGCATCCAAGATGCGTTTCCTGGTAAAGCACTCAGTCAGGCGGCTGTCGATACCTTCTCCGGCACACAAAAGCCGGGCCGACGATCCCTGGACTGGATGAAGTCGACTTAGAACGTGATTCAGAACTTCGAAAGTTTACCACCTGACGTGCAGAAACTGGCGAACGCGAAGGCTGGGGAGTTCGCAAAAGCTGGTCGTGTTTTGGGCCATGCTATGGCTGCCATGGAAGCTTTCGAGAAGTTTTCTTGGGAGGAAGCGCAGGCACCGACAACGAAGAATGTGCCCACCAATACAACTTCGGTTCAGAGTACTCAAAGAAATTCCACGGCACAAACCTCCATGCAAATTTCGTCGACGGCGCAGAGCGGAATATCTACGATCACATCGAGTCGGATCTCCTCATCAAGTAGTACCACAGCGACACCCACCTCCATGATCACAAAGAACTACGCCATCACTAGTAAGCGCGGAACATCCTTTGATACTTGATGGAGGAGAGGGGAAGCTATGGAGATGGGACTTAATAGGGCAGCAGATGTACATCACCAAGCTAAATGACACGCAAGCAAACGACATACCAGTCCTGAACGACTTCACCGGACACGTTATCACGAACTCTTTCGACGAGAGCGTCGATGGAAGCTTGGAGGAATTCCGGGCCACCGTTCCGGTCCAACCAATCGGCCCTGTGACCCAAGAGCTTCACAAACCAGCGAACTTCGCAAAATGGTCCGCAACAGCCTCAGATAACGCGTCTCAAATCCTGGAACGTACCTTGATGGCTCCAGATTCTAGCGCTCCCTGGTGGAAAAAGTCACTTTCAGCACCTCCACGCGACATCAGTGGCGCAAACTCTGGACCTCAATATGACCCCCCTTATCTGGCTGATGATACACTGGGGGCTGGAACAACTATATACGTACTTGATGGTGGGTTTGATGTTACAATACCTGTACGTACCTTGGTTCACTACTTGATTGTACTTATTGATCATGTCAGGATCTTCAAGCCGTCAACCGCAGAGTAGATACGATTATCACGCCAAATTACTTGACATCAGCACTGTCAACTCCTTTCGATCCAAACGATGGTTTTCGACAGAATCCCGAAGTCATTGGAGGCGGGGATCATGGAACAATGTAAGTCACACATTTCCGAGCTCTAGCCCCAACCCCCGAGGTGAGACTGATTCGCAAACTCAAGGATGGCTCCGATTGCCGGCGGGAAATTCCACAGAGTAGCGCCCAATGCAGATCTGTGCCTAGTCAAAACGAAGAATACTTATAGGGGTCGAACGGAGGGGTCGAACATGGAGTTCACTCTGCCAATTTACTGGCAGGCGTTATTTTGGTTCATAAATGAAGTGGAAACCCACATCAGAAATAAATTGAAGCAAGATTCGCACGCGAAGTCTGTCATAAATATGTCATGGGATGAGCAGCTCCCGTCTTTTCCAGTTGCACCGGTTGTCTCTCAATATTTACGATATACAGGAATCCAACCTGCACGCAGAAATAAGGGAGAAATGTCCGCGATAGAGGGTAGATTGCGGGAATTCATCGAATTTTGCAAGAGCAACAGCATCCCACTTGTCGTATCTGCTGACAATCAGCCTACAGTCCAATTTGTTCACGATAGTATACCACAAAGTCTTGGGACGGCAGAAGATAGTATGGTTATTGTTAGTGCGATGGCCCAGGACGGCATAATTTGGGGCAATACTGTCGAAGAACCCAACCGGCGCATCACCGTTTTTGCCCCTGGTGAGGAGGTGGTCGTTCCCACTACCGGAAATCGTATTCCTACCGAGAAAGGACTGACGGAAGGCAAAACCCATGCTGCAGCTGTTGCGGTAGGTACATACTCGGTCGCTTTGAATTTATTCTTATGTTCTTACAATCAGGCCTCATCGCATTTTATTATGGTTTACCAAATTGGCAACGGACCCAATACGTTCTGACGGCCCCCATAAAAAGAGTGGTGCAAAATCATGCTTGGCTGAGGAGCAATGCTGAGGCACCTGCGAAACATGGGTCTCCTTTAGCCGTCTACAACCTCGCTAGAGGGGACCCTGTGCACAGTATTTATGCTTGTGTTCAGCGTCGCGACAAATATGGGGAACGACAAGACCAAGGTCTTTGTTCCCTCTCATCGAATTTTGCTACTTTGATCCGGTGAGTGATAGACATGTGCTCCTCCTTTCAAAAAAAAGAGGCTGATGGCATCAAAAAGTCCTCCAAAATACCCACATTGTGGGAATAGCCACAGCCAAAGGCTGGATACGACCGGATGCGGGTCTCCCCCGCCTTGGGCAGGGAACCGCAATGGAGCTGGGATATCACGATAGAACTGCAAGGAGCTTTGATGGAGCTTGGCTGTAAGCCGGCTGCCCTGATAGCTACGTAGCTGCGATTCCAGGGAGGACCGGATGGGATAAGAACCCCTCTCCGGCCCTCCGATAGACAATAGATATCAACCAGAATACAATTGTACAGTCAGTTCTTTGTTTCAGCACTAGTGCTACGGCCTATCCAACACTGATCAGTGATTGCTTGAGGCGATCACAGACAGCAAAGGTAGAAGAGACAGATTGTTGAAATCCTGACGTAATATACCCCATCTCAGGACAATACAAGATGTGCTAAGAACAGAGCGAGGCAGAGATAACACAAAGCACTCTTCCACCTCCCTCTATAGCTGATGATTCAGGCCGAAGCTCAATCACAGCGCGTCAGCAACGCACAAAGGCAGACTGTTGGAATCCCGACGTGAGAAATCTCGGGACGACTACAGCGTGTCAGCCAACCGTACGAACGTCCTAGACGGTCCGATCACGTACACCAACAAGCGCTGGCACGACCAACCAGCGAGGCAACACAGACAACGAGTCAACACCCGCCAGCACGATGGCAGACAACCAGAGCAGCAGCAGCAGCAGCGTCGCGGACGCTGCTGACGCTCAAGAACAACTGCATGGCTCAAGTGAAGAAGCCGCTTTGCCCTGGGCTAGATATACTGCCAAGCATCTCATGGGAAACTGCCCATACGCAGTGGCGCTCGAGACGATCGACACCTCTCTCTGGGGAGTGCCCGCGCCAGCAGACGCGAGCGAGGCACATGCCACAACCTGGGTTGCTAAAACAATCCATGACTACCACCTGTCAATGGTATGGGACAATGACCTCTTTGCAGACTACCTCTGGGACTTTGAGGGATGGACTAGAGAGCTATTTCTCAAGGTTGAACGCGGTACGTTGAAGTCATTGAAGACCGTGCTACGTCATAGAGGAGTCTACACAGGCAGCATCCGCGCCAGGATAGCCAATTCTCTCTATAACATGATAGCCACGGAGAACGCCCTTGAATGGGACCCTGCGGAATTCCAATTGATGGACTTTCACGCACAATCCAAGGCGTACAGGCGACAGCAGAATGCACCACGGATAGATCACGTGCCTGAACAGCAACCACCGCAACCTGCCCCACTAGCCGGTACGCAACCACCGCAGTCGCAGTTGCAGCAGCCGCAGCAGCAGCCGCAGCAGCAGCAATCGCAGTTGCAGTCACAGCAGCAGACGCTGCCGCTGCCGCAGTCACAGCCACAGCAACCTTTTCAGGGCGAGCAAGAAGGTGATCAACAAGACGAGCATCGCAGAGTGGGACAATACGTCCAAAACCTGAGGCACCAGAACGCTGATAGTCAGCAACCGCCGCACCACGTGCCGTCACGATCATGGCACCCGCAGCTCCAGGCTCAGCCGCCGGCTCAGCCGTCAGCAACGGCATATTGTGAGGTCACGCCGTTCCCGCAACAGCCCACAAGCAGCGTACCTTTCAGACCACCTGCACTACCTCACGATCCGTACAAGACGCTGCCGCCGCAATGGTCACGCAACGACCGGCTCGAGGCCAACACGATCACGCAGTTCTCCAAGATCTGGGGGAACAGCAAGAAGTACACAGGGGACGCATATGACCTGCTGGACGACAAGATCAAGATCTTCTTCAGCATCTGCTGGCAGGTCGACATCAAAGAGGAAGAATTCCATGCTGTGTTTCCCCGCATCCTCACCGGGCGAGCAGAGATGTTCTATATCCAAGTCGTGGAGAGGGACGACAGCTTTGCCAGTGCTTACACGGCAATCAAGAACCACTTCGATCATGATGTACATCACCAGCACTACTACACAGACTGGACAACCACGACGTTTGCTCGAACACGCACAGAGAACCCTGACAAAGGCTTACACGAGGTGCTGCAGATCCTGCTTGACAAGCTACAGCTCTGCCAGCGCGCGCTAGGAAAGAACTTTGAGGGTGAAGACGCTCTGCGCACGACGGTTATCAACGCATGCCGCGGAGTTCCAGAGCTCGAAATGGCGCTATTCAAGCCTGCTACAATCTGCGAAGGGCTCTTTTCAGACCTACAATCTGCAGTCGAAACACACCTAGCACGACAGCACACGACACAGATGCTGATGGGTAGCAACACGGTCACGGAGGACCAATACTATCTGGACCGCCGCTACAACGGCAACAGAAGAGGCCGAGGCGGATATCGAGGTGGATTTCAAGGAGGATTTCGCGGAGGAGGCAACAGAGGCAACGGAGGCAATCAGCGCAGCTTCAACAACATCGAGCGCAGCTTCACACCGCGCTGGAAGAAGAAGTGCTTTGTCTGCCAGAAGGAGGGCTGCTGGTCAACCAACCACACGGACGAAGAGCGCAAAGCAGCCCGCGCGCAATTCCTATCTGCGTGTCATTTTGCAGGCACACAACCGCCTGCAGATTTCTTGGTTCATATTGCGCAGTACGAAGGCAGTGAACAGACAAACCAGTACACCCTGGGAGGCTGGAGAGACGACAACGACGACGACAACGACAGCAAGCAGCAACACTTCACAGCTGCGTACGTTGATCATCAGTTCTTCAAGGAACAATGCCTTGCAGACCAGGCATTCCTACACCATATCTCTGGCGACGACATATACGGAAAAGGAACACCGTCAACACCGGCGTCCCAGTTCCTTATCGAGGATCGCTACACGCGCTTGGTATACCAGGGAATCCTACCTGATACAGGCGCCGCCAATGTATCCACGGTTGGCAGAGAACAGTACCTCGCGCTCACACGGGAAGATCCAACGCTCACGATAGACACATCAACAGCAGGAAAGGCGTCTATCAAATTTGGCAAAGGCATTGTTACAGCGTCAATAGTCACCGCGCAGGTCTCTACAGAGATTGGAGAGATCGATTTTGAGGTGCTTGACGCGCCCACACCGTTCCTGCTATGCCTTGCAGACATGGATCGGCTGAAAGTCTACTTCAACAACACCACAGATGAGCTCGTCCAGGGCAACGCACGTACACCGGTGATTCGCAAATGGGGACACCCGTGGTTCCATCTAAACAAGAGAGAGCAAGCAACAGTGTTCCTGACAGAAACTGAGCTGAGGC
>ML976091.1:19208-59587 GCA_010015635.1 Clathrospora elynae | reverse complement strand
GGCAGCATCCACACTTCAAAATATGCACCTCACATTCATCATCTGCCTCTGATTATACAATTGGGTGCCAAAAGTCTGTTTGCGCGGGAAGCTCGGGCCATTAACACCACTTTTCAACCCCAATTCAAAGCAATATAACTTAACACAACGTTAACCAAATTTTAATTTGAGGGCTGCAAAATAATTGCATTACACCTAATATTTAGTCTGGAAGCCTTTTGCAGCTGTAACAGCGTTAAGGCGGTGTGGCATACTCTTAATGAGCTTCTTAATTAAAGAGTCGGGGATGGCAGCCCATGCCTCCTTCAACCCAGCTTCAAGTCGCTCCCACTCCTCTAGCGAGTCTCCCATATAGTCAAACTCAGGGTAGAGCTCATGGAGCTTACGTTTGAGTGCCCACCACATGTGTTCTATTGGATTGAGGTTGGGTGAGTAGGGTGGCCAGTCAATGGTCGCGACGCTGTGAGACTCTAACTACTGCGTTGAGAGTTTAGCAGTGTGGATAGGCGCATTATCCTGCATAAACCACTCGCCGGCTCTGTACTGATTGCAAAGCCCTTCCTCAAGCGCGTCCACATAACTCTGCGCGGTGTAGCTGTTACGCTGGGCCGATGAGTCACGGGTCATGATTACTAGAGGACTCCGCCCACAACGACCCCCCGGAGTCATCCAAATCGCGCCCCAAACCATCCGAGCAGGTTGGCAAGCAGTGGAAACCTCCTCCACCATCTTGTGCAACCACTTATCCACTGGTAAACGCCATACCCATTGAGTGTTGTGTCCAGATCCGCGCGCAACGCTACACTCATCACTGAACTTTAGAGTTGCTCTGCCCCAGTTGAAGCCGCGCCAATCCTGAGCAAGTTTCAGACGTAATCTTGCTGTAGATCTATTAATCTTTGGTCTACGCTTTGCTCAAAACTTGCGGTAGCCCTCCTCTTGTAGAGCGCGCTGAATAGTGCGTCTCGAAACGTTGGGGTGGTTCTGAGAGGTGTCCCACATGCCGGCCTCCTCTAGGAGCTTATGGTACTCGATACGAGGATTTTTTTTTGTGATCCGGAGTAGCCGTCAATGATCTCTACTACTCAAAATAGGTGGGCGGCCCGTCCGTTCACGCGTGGTGGTGCTGGAGGTGGTCTCCCATTGTTGTATAGTTTTCTGGACGCAGCGTTGCGAGCAGCCAAGCGCGTCAGCGATCTCCGCGGTTCCTGCACCAGCCTCAACTTGGGCTAATATATATATGCGTTGCGCTTCTGATAATTCACCACCGCGCATTCGATTAGCCGAAATTTTGGTGCCAAAAGACCTCATTTTGATGTAGTAATGTGGAGTTGAAGAAGAGGCAACTCTTTGGTGTTCGCGTTGTTGTGATGTGAACCGTGCTTACGCGAACAGACTTTTGGCTTAGTACAGTATAACCAACAATACAGCATACTTTCCTAATCTCCATGTATTTTCCCCTCTACCTTCGCCGTGCCAGCTACTTCTCCCACCACCTTCTTCCTCTTCCTAATATCCCTTCCCGCACAGCTAAACGACGCCTTCTTTCCATCCTCGCGACCTTTTCTACCCGGTGCAGCTGCATTATTGCCTCAGTCACGAGATTGCTCGGTCCGGCAAAAGTTGGTGGGACTAATTCCTCTGCATGTGATGCTACGATATCTGCATGAGCTTTATTCTTTGACTATGCCACCTTGGAGGCGCGTTCGAGGATTGCGGAGTCTGCGTGTATGACGGATGCCGGAGGCTTGTCATATAGTGGTGGTTGTGTTGGCGGCGAGTAAAGTGACAATGTGGATGCGTGGGGTGTTGGCGGGAGGGGCTTGTTAAGATGAAAAGCAGGGGTGGTGATGGTGTTGAGCTGTGTAGGGCGCAGACCGCGAAGCTGAGATGCGTTGGTGGGTACGTGTCTCATGGGCGTGACTTGAGGAGCTTTTGGCCTACGTCTGATCGTTCTCTTCGCTCTTGCTCGTGTCTTCAAATTGCGAAGATATGCAAAGAGTAAGGTTAGCAGCTCTGTGCATCGATTGCACAAATTCACTATTGGCTTTCGTTGTGGTGACGGCGTGTTCGTGTCCACCGGTCTTGCGACCGTCGAGTGCGTCTCGTTGGTAAGCCTTCTTGGTAGGGCATACTCTTTACGCATTACCGCACTCTGCGTACTCATTCCCCTAACTGGCGGTGTCTGGTATCCCCGTGACGGCAAAAACGCGTGTTGATCTGTCTTGAAAGACTGCTGGCGTATCGATGAGTGAGCGGTAGCTATGCGATTGGAATGCTTCGAATATTCCTCTTCACAGTTCCTGATATCTTGCAGATAGTCCGAATCTTCCCCTACTGCTACTACTACCACTGCTACTGCTTCGGTCACTTCGGATGCAGGGCTTGGCTTGTGACGAACTGGAGCAAGGGGCGCCGGTCTGGGGTTTTCTAGCCAGTTTGCAGTCTTGTCTTGAAAGAATCTGTCGCTGTCTCCCGGAACTGGACCTGTCAAACTGTCATCCTGAACGGAACCTTGACTTCGGTGGACACGCATATCCAACGCTCTAGGAGCAGCCCCGTTTTTCGGGGTCCGTGTCTCCAGCAGTGTAGGAAGACGAGTCCTTGAGCGTGTCAGATCGGTAGGACTGAAGGCACGACAGTGGAACTCACCTCCACTTCTGTGCGAGATGTTTGCGGTCACACCTGCATCTTCCATGCGAAGCTCATACTTCGCGGGTCCGAAATCGAATTTTTCATTGCCGGTTTGCTCGATGAAGTCTGTTGTTTGTAGAGGTCGGCGAGTACTGAAGCTTCGATCGATAGGCGATGGGGATTTCACTGTTGTATTGATCGAACGCGTGCTTGACTTGCGGAATGTTTGACACTGGCAGCTTGAGCAGTGCGCTTGGTTGGCTAGATGCTCCCACTCAGGTCGCCAATCTTCGTCTTCAGACTCCAAGTCTTTTTCGTTTCCGGCACCGCCCCTGATATACGGATTCGGGTCTTCAACGACGAGGAAAGGGTGTGTGTTGGCGTTTTCAGGCCACCTACCCCTTTCCCAAGGTCTCCCGGCGCCACTCCTCGGCATTGGCGCCTCATCTTCGTGCCCCACACTCTCCCTCTGCTCCCTCAATACTTCTGCCTCTTCCTCGAGAAACACCGCTTGACAGTATTCACAGCACTCTCGGTGCTTATCCAACTGAGCGGCCCACTCTTCGCAAACTGAACTCTTGGTGTAACTCTTACCTCTCTTGAACCTCCAGTTCTTAGCTTGCGGACTCGATCGTTGAGTGCGTCGCCAGTCAAAACAACGAATGTCGTCCTCGCGGTCTCGAACGAAACCTCTTGGGAACATTTTGCGACCGAGTCGCATAGCCAAGGGCCCTTCCTGTGAGACAGGCTCCATCTGCCCCTCAGTGTCTTCCAGAACGTCTCGCGCTGGAGAGTACGTTGGATAGTTGCTTCGTTGTGGTGTGTTAGGAGGGGTAATGGGCCCTGGAAACCGTAGGGGGAACTGTCTGTTACCATCTGAATCAATTTCGACAGACATCCTGCTTCTGGAGTTGTCGCTCTTGCCACCACCGCGGACTGATACCAAAGGCGGTATCTGCAGGTAGCTTACTTTGAAGTAAACCTCTTGCTCATGGTTCGTACAGCTGTCGCATGCGCAGAATGCTGGCGAGTATTGGTTTGAACCAACTAGTTCCAAAATTTCTTCGCCAACGGTACCATTCAACGCGTTGACTAGGTCGCCAACGCCTCGGTAGCAATCTGGTTCCCTGATACTTGTTGAAGGTTTGAGCGAATTTTCTTTGGCTGTATCGGTATCAAGAACGAGCTCGCGGATGAACGTCTCTAAGCCATCCACATCGGCATCTGAGTCTTGCCATGCCGCTATCTTGACATCCTGGTCCAGAGAATTACCTGGGAGGACATACGGAATCTTAATGACAACCTTCTCTTCACGTAAGATATCCGGTAGCTGCACACCCACTGCCTCTCTGGTCTTCATGATCTCCAATATACGCAAAGTATACGGTTCGACCTCAGCATCTTCTTTGCTAAGGCTAAACTCTAGGACCTCGCGGATCTGTGGGAGTGTAGTATCGCTGGGAAACTGGTAGATATGCGGAGGATCGCCAGGAAAGACAATCGTTGATCTTTCTGGGAAGAAGTCGAAGGAGGTCGCCGTAACATGAGCCGCGCTTGGTGAAGATGGGCGGGGAGGCCTAAATGGGAGAGATCGGTTTCTGCCGCGCTTCTGGGTAGGCGCTGGCTGCGATTCTTGATCGTAAGATTCTTCGTCACCTCCTCGCATCGCCCACAGACCAGGCGATGTCACGCTATCTCTAAGCGGGCTGTTGGGCTGTGACGCAACAAACTCCAACAAGTGCGCCCAGCGAACTTTAAGACTGTCAAGTTCTTCCGTCACGACAGCCTTATCTGCCCTCATAGCCTCGAGCTGCTCTTCCAACTCTACTTGCGTGCCCATCTGCCAGTGAACGTCCTGGACAAAGCTGTAATACATTTCTTTGAACTCTTCGAGCTCGCGTTCCAGATATCGGTTACGCGTCTGCAGAACTGTCGCTAGCCTCATCCATGCATATGTGCACTCTGTGGGTGGTGTCCGGCAATATGTATCCACTGTTTCATGAAGCAGTTGTTGGTAGATGTGGTTGAAGTCATCCGCGAAACCTCGATGTTCTGGCGAAGGCCTCTGGATGGGTTCTAGGTTTGATGGTTCCGGACTATCTCCACGTCCGCCTCGCATATGCGCAGCGCTTTGGTCTCTAGTACTGTCCGAAAGACCAAAAACCCGGTCGTTGTCGATGTAGGTATTGTCCTGTCCCTCACCACTCCAGTCTCCACGGGTTAGCATATCCCAGCTCAGCCCCATTGTATCCCACGTCCTCGCAATGGCACTCTTGATCTCATACTCCAGCTGTGTCGTGTAGACAGCACAGATTTTGACGTCTTCCCAGCGCCCTTCTCCACAGCCTTTCTGCTTGCAAGCCACGCGCTTGATGACATCGGGTATAGCACCTGCAGAGAAGTGATCAATGGTAGCGGCAATTGTCGAGGTGATCCTGGGAGCACCGCTATCGAGTAGAGGGGGGGTGAAGCCTGGTTGTATGTAGATGAGGATGTATTCAACAGTCGTATCGTCGACTCGCGATGTCGTGTGCTGACATATAAGGTGTGGTGAGGTCGAAAACGAGGCAGGGAGCACGTTGTGGTTGATGGCAGCTTTCTGTTGTTCAATGAGTTGTTGAAGACGTTTGACCCAGTGTTCGTAGCCACCATTGCCTTCTGTCTCCTCGCCCCCATTTCCACCTCTCGTACCTACTAATACTTCCTCTTTGGCTTCATCATAGTACAGAAACTGCACGTCCTTATTCCCAACAACGTACGTATCGCCTCGACCCACACCGGGCCACCACACATGGGTATCCAGACGAAATTTGTGGACGCACTGGTACTTCTGCTCCTCGGCTTCGCGGCATCCCATGCAGATATACCAAGGCCTCCGTATTAGTCGTGCATGGTACTCCAGTACGACTTTTTCAACTATGAACGCGTTGCCCTCGTCGGGCTGAACGCTCTTGTCGAAATGTGTTACGTTGCCGTAACACCACTCATATGACCAGTCGGCTTTCCTGCAACCGTAATACAGGCTATCTTCAAAATTCAACGTGACATCTTTACTGCCCACAACAGATGTGTCGCCTGCTTCTACACCCGGCCACTTTCCGCATGTGTCTTCGTCCCAATCGACTTCATCGGACCCAAACCCTTGTAGCAGAAGTTTGAGAGCAGTCTTAAGCTGTTGCTCCATGTGAGGCGCGCCGAAATGGGTGATGTGAACATCATCGACATCTTGTCCCAGCTGGTTATTCGGTACCTGTAAAGCAAGTTTCTGTTTTGCCGGGGCGCTGTCTGGAAAGTGCAGGGCTGTAGCCCATTTACCGAAGACGAGATAAAGTTCACCTGGGCGACTTGCTGAGATGGTGAAGTGCAGTGGAGGTTCTATCTCAACAGGAGGTGTATCACCGTCATACTTGAACTCGTCTCCTACCACAAGTAGCCGCTCCCTAATTTCCGCATTCAGATTTTCGATTTGACGCTTCAATTCTTCGACGCCTTTTTCATCAGCTGGCTCTCCGGGCGTCGGTTTGTATTCGTATTCGTATTTCTTGCCTTGGTAAATCTCGTACCCGCGACTAAAGCCATCTGTTGTTAGAAACCATGTGTCGATGGCTTCGTTGTACACGAACACACGGTCGCTGTTATCGGCATACTCGAGCACTTTCTGGCTGTAAGGGGTTATCGGTCGGTCAGGCTCGTCATCCACCTGGTCCCAGTTCTTACACTCGCCATCACCATACACATACTCATCCTCATCTCGGCCGCCCATACCACCTCTTAACTCGGGAACTCTGCAGATGCCATCGTCTCCACAAGTCGGGTCGATAAACATGCAGTCAGAAGGGCTATGCCAAAAACCGGCGTGGCGGGCCAACGAGTTTACCTGGTCTTGTAGCTCGACCACATGATTCCAGTCCATATCGCGCATTTTTGTCAGGTGTTCGACCTGCTTCTCAGACTCTTCCATCAGATCCTGGAGTTGAACCATGGCCATCTCAGTCTCGAACTGACGCCATCTTCCTGAAAAACTTTCTTCTGGTCGTCGGTCGTCAGGTGTAGGCGCGTTACTACGCTCGAATCTGGCCGATGAACTGGATAGTTCGCCAAAAGACCGATTTCTTTGCTCTGCCAGAAGATTGTTTAGCTCGCATTGGAATGGTTCGTCCATGCGTTCAATTTCTGTGTGCAGCTCCGCTATCATCCGCTTCAATTCCGGCTCGGAAACGTCCTTTAACAAGTCGTGTTGGCTCACCATGTGTCTCAACACTCGCGTCTCCCACTCAGATTTTCGCAGCGTCTCTTCCATCTCGTAGTTCTCGGTTGACCATACATTTGAATTATCCTTGCACTGGCAGGTCTCTTCTTCTAAAATATCATAACGGTCTGCATCATAAGGGTCCGGGTAGATATTGGCCGGATCAGGATCGTTATCGGTCCCTGATGCAGGATACTCTCCATCCGGACCACCATAGCCACCTCTCAAACCCACTTCCGACTCCCTCTCAACGTTGTCTTCAACATTTCCATCGGAACCAGTCTGCCCAGCCACACTGCATGAGTTCTTGTACTCTTCAAGCCAGATGGTAAGGGCTCCCAGCGTGTCATCGTGTGATTCTGCCAGAAGAAGTAGGTCCTGGACCATCACTTCCGTCTCCCCGATGTGCTCCCGGAGTGTGGCTATGCTCCACTCCATCTCAAGTTCTCGCATGAAGCTCCGAGCACCTTCATCTTCGGATCGGAATCTTGGGGTATCGAGGCAGCTTCGAATAGGGTTATTTTGCGTCTGAGAGTAAACACTGCTATAGTGCTGCGTAATGGAGCGCTCGGCCCTGGGTTCGCTATGGCTGCGTCCTTGTTCTGAAGAAGCAATATGGACATGGACATCAAGATTGGCTGTGGCGGGAGGACCAGGAGTATGAGCGAAAAGATGGCCGCTTGCGTGAGGTGTTGTGAATTTTTCCCAGGCATCTTCTTGCAGTAGAGTAACATCTTGTTCGGTCCTGGTCAGATCCTGGATGCTTGCGGCACCTTCGTTGTCCCGCGGTCCAGCTTGAGCGCGTAGGTCTTCATTCGCGTTGGGAACCTTTGCATCCCAATCATGGGTCTCGTAAAAGCTTGCGATTGCAGCCGCTGCCTGCAATTTATGGAAATATTCTTTTTGCGCATCTCGCGCTGCCTGAGAACCATGGGGCCAGTCCGCAAAAGTGTCCCGTCTTCCATCATCATCTGCACTATCTTTATTCCTGCCCAACATGTCTTCCAGAGGAGAAAAAAAAAAAAAAGAAAGAAAGAAATAAAGATAAGTTTCTCGCACGGCTTCCTCCCAGTCCCCCCGCTTAGACGCACCATCCGCATCTCCAACAGCTATTTCCATAGTAGCATCTTCGTCGCCGATCAACACTCTCAGCACCAGATTATCTTTCTCCAAAACCCTGTTTTCAGTTTCGTAGGTATAGGATTTTTCGCGCAGCCTCCCGATTTCGGTACTCGCGTGCGTCGCTGAGTCCCCCAAGGTCTTGACCTTATTCTTCAACTGTTTGAGTTCATATACGCAGAGGCGGTACGGCAGGCCTGCTGCGGGGGCGACTTCTTTGTTGTATGCTCGTTGGTGACCCATGGGTGGTCTATACGCCGACGGCGAGAGGGGAGTGATGGTGGGGGGAAGTATGTGGTTGTGGGGTTCGAAGAGTAAGTAGTATGTTATTGATGGAATGTTTGGACGGTGGTGTATTATGTAGAAGCGTGAGCTTCCCGTATAACTAGATTGGTTTCTGTAGTAGTGTTGTGTCGTCGGTGACGTTGCGCTATCAAAGGCAGAGACCGTGTGTGTGTGTGGAGGAAGGAAGAAGGATACTTTGCTGGATTAAGCGCTTTTTACTTAGAATTAGAATATGTGGAATGCGTGCGCTCGATGCCGTTGGCGTGAAGGCTGAAAGGAGCGTGAAGGGCAGCACGATATTCAAGGCTTGGTGTGACAGAAACAATGCCTATGAAGACGAGGATTCAAGTTAAACTAGAAGATGACAGCAATAGTCACAGCGACTAGCGTGCACGAAGCGTATGCAGCACTGGCTGACATTAGGGCAGTGACGAGGGACATTGGGCTAACAACATTGAGGGGGCAATCGGGTTGAACATCCACGTGTGCCATACACGAACGCCATGATTTGTATAGTGAAGGAGATTTGTACCATTGCTGCACTATCCATAAAAAAACAAGTTTATGAAGCGAAAAGACAGCCGTGAGATTTGAACCAGGCCTGGGTATACCGCGCCTTTTTCCCTTGTAGTGATGCGCCGTACATATTAAATGGATAACAACGAAGGGAAAATCTGAACAAGGATACCCCGCGAGCCTTACCAAACACCTATTAAACTCTTTTCTATAAAAAGCAATGCCGTGCTTGAGGACGTGATAGAAAAACAACTGATCGCAACACCAAAACAAGTTGTAGGAAAGAAAACAGTGCAGTAGAACCTCGGTGCCGCGTGGTGTACAGACCCGTTGGAAGCCAAACGCCTGCCAGCCATGTCGCAAGTGAAAAGCGCCATTCTGTCGGAACTGCAAACGCCAATGTAATGTTTTGTTTAGTTTTCAACACGAGCAGCAGCGCGGCCTCGCTCGAACTGCTGGACGTGTTCCTTGGAGTCGGTGCGCGATCGTGTCAGTGCAGCCGCAGCTTCTTCGTGCTCGCGAGCCAAGCGTCTTAAAGTGGCCTTAGCCTCTTCGAGCGACGGTAGGCTGTCGTTGCGCTTAGGACTGCTCTGCCTGGATGGAAGTTGGCTAGGGGGATTTGATGTCGTGTTCGATGGCATGTATCGAATGCTATTGGCTTGCGAGCTGGGCATGCTAGGACTGTTCTTGGTGCTTCCAGGACGGCTGCTGCGGTACTTGTCGCTCACAGAATCCTGACTGTGGCTGTCGAGATCGCGGTCGGGAGAGTTCCTGCGCGAGCGGACGTAGTTTGGATCGTCGCGCTTGAGCATGTGTCGGAATTGTTGGGTTTGCGTATCAAAAACCCAGCGCTGGTACTCGCCACCAGTGACATCGCCAGGGATGAAAGTACCATGCTCATCCCAGCATCGGATCCAGGTAACATCGTCAATCCGAAAATAGCCGGCTTGAATTTCCTTTCCGCGTTTGTCCTTGATTGTCAAGGTTCTCTTGCGCCGATTATACTCGGGCTCCAGGAAGTGTCGCTTGGCTACTTGATGGTATTTGACTGGAACGGGCCGCTCTAGCGTCGTGTACTCCTTCGATGGCGATGGTTTGGCTGATGCGGCTGAATCGCCCTCTGTAATCGTCTTGGGACTGTCCTCAGTCCTTTCTTTCAAGGTCGCGATGAGGAACCAGCCTCGACCAGGAATGCTCTCGTACCGGCCGGGAACTGGAGATGACCACTCTTCAACCACTCTTGACTTCTCGCTCTTGGGTGACTTGAACCACTTGTGTGGCTGGAAAGCCTTCTGGGTAGCGACGAAGAGATTGGGCGCCATTTTATCAGTCGGTGACGAATCCGCTGGATATAGCGTCTTTGATTGTTGTCGTGCGTTATCCTCCAGGGATAATCGGTCGTGGTGTTGGTTAGTCGTTATCGTGGAGCTGGCAAGGCAGTGGTGATGGTCGTTATTTCTGGAGGTTGCAAGTACTTCGAAGTGGTGATTTATATAAATTGCTGTTGTGCTGGCGTAGTGCACTTGGATTTTGACCGTCGAAGTCGAGAGCTGATGCGCCGACACGTTGACCGAACGGGAGGCGATTTTGTATGCGATGCCTGAAGACTGTTCCACGGATCACAGAAGAGGCGAACCTTGGAGGAGACAGGTCAAAGACCGCCGTTCCACTGCGTGCAAAAGCACGAGCGTGTCGCTATGAAGGGCGAAGCAGGCCTTCAACCGTAGTTCACCAAGTTGCGCGTGAAAAGAAAAAATACGACGCAAATGCCCGGGGTGTCAAGATATTTAAGGGATGGGAACTAGGGTAGTGCTGGACCTGAAAATATTTCCCAGGCTGACGGAAAGAAATTGGATCCAAGGTTAGAACCTGCGCTTCGACCTACCGTGGTTTAAACTGTGGGTCGTGGACCGGGAACGAGATGGTCGGAGGTCCTGTGCTATGCGAAGTGTGAGCAGCACTGAGTCTTCATACACATGCGTTGGGCCCCCTGAGCCTGTCGGACTCGGAGCAACATGGGCTCATGAGTTTGGATGCGTGTTTGCGCACTACCTCTCAATCAGCTTCTCGCGGCGACCCACGTTTTCCGCGTCTTTTCTCGCACCCGCAAAGACGCTGAATGTCGCGCATCGTATGTGTGAATCCGCATTCGTGCCTGCCTCCCAACATGCCTCATCCGCCGCTACCGGCCAATCAGCCGCGTTTCTGCCTCCCCGTGGCTGAGGGTGCGAGATAAAGGGTCTGGCTTGATGGTTGTCAAGCAGGTGCCAGAGATTGCGAGGGCGCAAGGGCAGGCACAGACGGCGACGGATTCAGGGCGGTGTGATGCTGGGTTGAGGTGTAAGGATGAGCAAGCGGAGAGTGGAGTGGGTGGGCGCGGAAGTCACAGGCGTAAGCGAATCTAGGCGCAAACAACACCATGAAACATCGCCATCTGCCCAGCTAGCAGACTGACAGCCAACACCTTGCTTACGGTACGCGAGCAAATGCCAGCGTACCTGAAGCCCATGAGGCGGCTTTCGTGGACATGGTCGCGGACGTGCGTCGATGCCGAGATGAGATCTTCAGGAGGATCGCGCCTCGTCAACGTTCGTGCACGCTATTTGAGTCGCACGGCTTGACCGCCGGGCCTCCTTGTCGCATACTTTGCGGTGAGTAGGATGCTTGAATGGTGGCTTGCGACCGTTGTGTTGAGCTGCGATGATGAACGAATGGGGAAGTGTGCAGCAGTCAGCCGCAAAACAAGCGACTGAAATAGTTACGTCTGATAGCAAGAATTGGACCTCTCACATGAGCAGCGGACTGTTGTAGCCTCATGGTTTGATTGTTGACTTGCTATGTCCGATAGCTGCTTTACACAATCACATTGCAAGTTTACAGGAGCCACACCAACTGCTAATTGTTCTTTGGCATACAATGTGTAAGACACCAAGTACTCACAACAAACTGAAAATCCCCATGATGCTTGCTTACAGACGCCATGCATGATAGTCGGCGTCTAGCATGTGAGTATCAAGACTCCGGAGAAGTACGCATTCGAGACTTGGCGCAGAAGGACGGATAGGTCCAACCAGGGTACTGCGGAACATGTCGTAATCTGTTGATCATAAACCTGCTGCATCAGGTACATAGTAGTGCATATCTGCGCGGCCGGCACTTGGATGCATGACTTCCACGGAGAAGCGAAATAGTACCCGAATGTCACTGTCGCTTGTAGCAGGCTGTGATGAGTGAGTGCATAGATTTGAGTACGCTGCATGACCACACGTCACAGGCGCTGCAAACCACCACACGAATAGGTTCCAGGTTTGGCTCGTTGTTCGTTGAATTCCTACTGCCCCGCTCATTCCATGTCATGGGTCATCCCGCAGTGTGATATCGCAATGACTTTCGAAGTGCAGCCGAAGAGGATGAAGAGCCTTCCCATTGAGATCGTAACTAATCAGAGAGACGCCTTGTATGCCCTGCCCCAAAGAGAAAATACACACTTGTCTACGACTCGGTCTTGACGCGGGCCTGGCCGTTGGTAACCTTGACACCGAGCTGCTTCGCCCGGGCAATGATGTCGATGCGCTTTCGTGCTGAGACCGCGTGGGCGATCCTAGAAGAGGTTAGTAAGCATGCATAACTGTCGGTATAGCGGGGCGGACGTACTCTGCGGCGAAGGTGGTGTTGTGCATGAGGAGAAGGTCAACATCGGCGACTGGATTCGTTAGCTGCGTCCGTGTGCCAAAATAACGCAATCGTGCGTAACATACCGTTGTTCACGAGGAAGGCCTTGTGACCGCTGGGCATCAAGTGCTTGGTCTTCCTGTTTGAGCCGTATCCGATCTGTGAGTCGCATTCCGTCAGCCCGTGTCCGTGACAAGTCGGTTGCGCATCCCGAGATCCAACATCTGCGACATTGTCCCCCCTTAAACATGGTAAAGGCGATGCGTACCTTGGGCATAGCAGCCTGTCCCTTGAACCTCCTGCGGACGCGGTTGTCAATACCCTTGGGCTTGCGCCATGAGGGGTCAACGCCTGTCCAATGTCAGATCCCACTCCTTCATTCCCATTCCCCGGCGTAGCTTACGCATAAAGCGGTCCGACTGGTGGCGGTTGAAGCGTTTGGCATCTGTATGCGGATACGTCAGTCGCGAAAATTCGAGCTCATTGAGGCAGATTCGGCGTACGCTTCTTGACGATCGGGACGTGCTTCTTTGCGGCAACCATCTGTGGGACTGTTAGTATTGCAGCAGCAATTCGGCCTGGTATACGCACTTTGTCTGCTGTGTGGTTAGTTGTCGTGGGAGAATTGACGTGGTCGTGAGCGAAAATCGAGCCCGCCAGTGTGCCAATGGCTTCTATTGCGCGCTAGTGTAAGCGAGGCGTACCAGCCACACCAATGAGGCGCAGCACCACCAAAGATTTTTGCCCCATGTTCTGCAGCACCTGGGCATCATCCTAACATTTATTCAGTGCTTCATAAAGGTACGAACGAACTGACACCTGGCGATTACCTGAAAGTATTTGATGAAATTATTCGTATTTGTCAAGTACTCATGCTGCCTGCTCTATTTACTAGGAGATGCTGCCGTGTGATCGAAATGCTGCAAAAGCTGGCAAAGGGTATGTGATGCTCCCGTGAAAACCATGCATCATGTAAGCCCGTCTGTGACGCGAAGGCATTCAGCCATCATCTAACTGTCCCGTCCGCCGTAACTCCCCGTTTATTGGCCGTGAAAGTGACCTAAATTGTCCGAAGACCGTCGTGAAGAAGAAGCGGGTCGACTCAGTACTCCTCATCCATCACCTCCGCCTGCTTATCACCACCGCGCTTCTCGTTCTTGACCCAGTCGACGAAGTCGTCAATGACAGAAGGCCATGAAGACTCCTCGTTCCAGAAGCCCAGGGACTCGTCAGTGAGGGTAAGCTGTGCGAACTTGAGAGTTTCGTTCCACATGTCCTTGTTGACGCTGCGCTTCCATGAAGAGTTGAGGAACTCGGTCCACCACTCAAGCCACGGTGTATTGGAGCTCGTCCACTTGACGGCTGACAATGGCCCACTGAAGAGCAGCCCCCAATACACAATAGCAGCGTCGAGCGCTACACCCTTCGAATCGGGAATTTTGGCGATGGAGAAAGTGTATTTGTAGACGCGCGTAAAGAGCTCCTTGTCCCCTGGCATCTCGCGCTTAAGGTTCTTGATGTAGGCCTTTTGCTTGTCGACAGTTTCACAGCTAGGTTGAGGTTAGAATCACAATGACTTATGGAGAAGTCCCGAGAGTTGCCACTTACTTGCGCTCTTGCCAGCCGTTCACGAAACCGTCGCGGCTCATCTCACCCATCGTTGGCGCCTGTACAATCTCGAGAGCAGCCAGCGACTCCAGGCCTTCGACATCGACATCGGTATCCTGAAAGTACTTCATCGTTCCCTCGGCATCGATAATATTCTTGTCCGCCGCACTGGCATACCTGTCGAACAGCTTGGTGAGATTGGCCTTGGCCGCGGGAGAGCCCGTTGAGGCGCCACCGCCGCTGCCGTAGTGTCTATGTATATGATGTCAGCGTAACTCCAGGGAATAGACGCGCGTAGTGAGGCTCGGGGATGCTCATGTTAGGTTTGAAAGGCGTATTCCCCAGGGTAAGAAGGATGTGAGCGATAGAGGAAACCAAGGCAACAAACCCCGGTGGCTGCTCAGTCGACTCTAGAAGCAGAGATAAAAAGATGGGGGGGTTTGCAACTTTGTCCACGGGAATCACATAAAGGATGGCCTCGGGGTGGTTTCTGAGAACCTCTATTCTTGAGGTGATGATATCCGTGAGGAGATCGCGCTGGTAGGGGCGCGAGACCGAAAAGAATTGCTGACGGTACAGCGACCACGTCTTGCTTCGGTCGGCGTCGGTATCCCTGAGGGTGTCGGCTCCGAACAAGGTCTTGAATAACATGGGCGCATCCTCTGAAAGCGTTTCGAGGAAAGCGTCGTACGACGGCCCGGAGGTTATGGGTATATTCCATTGGGGCAATTGGAACACTTCAACAACCCCAGGAAACAGCTGAGCATAGTGTCGCTCGGGGATGCTCATGTCAGGCTTGAAAGACCGATTTCCCGGTCGACTAGGCAGATCATCGGCTTCGTCATCGGCTTCGTCATCTCTATGATCTCTATGACCACCTCGCAACGAGACGACCGACTGATGTGGAGCGACTCCGAATTGGCTCTGAGGTGGCAAAGCGAGGGATGGGGGTGTTAGGGCGTTGTACAGCACCTGGCTTAGATACTCGGCTTGACGCCTATGTTGCTCCGTTTGTAATCCACTTGTTACATTCGCTTCCTGGAAAGCATCGGGAAAGGCAGCAGGAGGTACCAAGCCTTCTTGTCGGCCGCTCAGAGTACTGCTGTATTCGTAGGAAGGATGCTTGTTGATGACATTTGGCGGTTGGATGTTGTGTTCTGGGGTGGATGATGCGTGACCCTGCTGAAGTATAGCAGGAGACGCTACGACTGACTGAGAACTCGAGGCTGAGCCGCTGGAGCTGATCCTCTCTCTTCGCGTACGACCAGCAAGCTGCCTGGCTCTGTCCTGTGACGAACCGAACATGGCGGGCTATGGCAATAGCTTAGACGTGGTGCGATGTTGGATTACTGCTGTAGGAAGTAGAGTGATGGACGTGAGAGAGGAGAAGGGAGGCTCGGCGTGTTTTGTTATGGCGTGAGTCGGCAGTTCTTCGAGGAAGGCATTGTGTTGACGTACGTGTCCAGCGACCAGGAGAAGCCGCAGCTGCGTGCCGCAGAAGACGGAAGGACCGAATTGTAGGAGCCTTGCTAGACGCAGTGATGCTCCGAGGAAGTCGTCGCCTGTCGCCCATGCAACTTTCGATAGGCGCTCCTTCCAGTGCAGCATTCTTTCAGCCCTGTTCTCGCCGCGAGAGGCTTGTTGCACCTCGTGCTTCTCCTGTGCTAAGGAAGCTACCCTGGCCGTGTGGACATGTCATGTGCTCCATGCAGCGAACCCCGTCAGAGGCCTGGCCAATCCCCTCCCCCCTTCTGCAACGGCAGTATCATCCCACGTGTCTAGTAGGTGGTCGGTCGGTCGGTCGAATTCGTATGGGCATTCCAGTGCGCCGATGGCTGTAGACAAGGCGCGATTGTGCAGGTATCCTGAATAAACCGAAGAAAAGAGAAAAACAACTTACGCGTTAACAGCAGTCTGCGCATCCCATCCATGGCTCTTCAGCGCCCTTATGGCTGTGTTCCGGTCGAGCTGGGTGAAGCTGATGAACTGCGTGATCGCAGACTTCTGCTGAGTACTGTAGACTGCCGGCATCTTGTGTCAGTCTTGTGTCCTAAGCGCCAGAAACACGTAGGCTTGAGATGCGCAGTGATGGCGGGGTTGGAGTCGCGAGTCGGCGGGGTATGGGGGTGGGAAAAGGTGAGAGCGAAGAGTTGAAGAGAAGGATAACAAAAGAGCAGGATAGGCAAAAGCTGGATGTGTGCACGCCTGTCTGCAGCACAGTAGTGGATCTGAGGCGTTGGCGATATCTTGTGCGAGACGTGACGCAGCGCACCGTCGAGGCAGCAATTGGAGCCGACCCGCCGGCAGCCCACCATTGGCCCTTGTTCGTGCACTCTCGGAATTAAGCCCGCGACAGGCTAATGTCCATCCCGACTGCGCACCTCACGCCAAACACTCTCTCGCAAGGGGCTCGCGTGGTGTACAGGTGTACACCTGATGAAAGGGAAAGGGAGACCGACTTACCTTCTTCAGCGGCAGGATCAGCCTTCTTGACTCTCTTCGTAGTCTTCGTCTTTTTGTCGGGGCGGTCCATGGCTGCTGTGGTGTCCTGGTTCTTGCGTTTAGGCGGCATGGGGGAATTGACGTCTTCGGTGCCGTCGACGGAGAGGAGTGGGCGTTGCGGTAGTTCGGCGTTGAGCTGCTGAGCACTGGCGTTTGGTGTGTGAGGAGGGTCTGGAGAACTTTGCTTGGGCCGTCGCGGAAGCTCGTGCGTATCGTCGATATCTGTCCGCGTAAAGCAAAGGAAGCAACCGAGTAAGGCACACAAACCGACCATATAGGGCTGCTTGCTCTCACTAATAAGCGACGCGGTGACGTGGATGACGAAACTGTGGCTAGTGCCTTCCCAAAACTGGTAGAATACTTGCGGTGAATGTGTTTGCGAAACTTCAAAATGTTGGAGAAGCTACTGTGAGATGTGCCAGCGGGCATGTGCGTCAGGCAGATGCGCGTGCGAAAAAGGCACGATGCAACGAGCATTGGCTGTCGAGCTAGTAGCCGAGTCGCAAAAGTAACGCGAGAACATGTGCCTGCAGATCTCAACCAAACAATACATACACCCCGTGTGGCAAGAGAAAACGAGAATCAAAGACATGTCTGAGATTCCAAACCAGTACAGGGTTGTATTCAAATTCACCGCGCATGCCAGCGAAGACCTAAATCTTGACGATATCCACACGAGTTCTCTCCCAGAGCTTATGGGCAACTGCAAACCCTTTCTCCCTTTCAGCCTCACTGATCGTAGCGGGTTGTACAATGACGCGCGCGTATGTCCCTGCTGCGCGGCGTTTGGCTAGAGTTCCGGGGTTGATGACTAGAACAGATTCGACAACCTAGGATACAATCAGTGTGAAGCTCAAAAGCTCCGTGGAAGATGAACGCTTACTTTGACTGTGCCTTGAAGCACACTAGGGGTGATGAGTATGTCTGGCCGCACGTTGAGCATCTCACCCAACTTGAGGTAGCTAGTGTCGAGCATTGTGCCCAGGGGCAGGAAGGGGCTGGGAGCTTGCTCTTCTTGTGCTTCTTCACCTTCTTTCTGCTCCCCGTTTGCTGTGCTGTTCTTCATCACTTTCTCCTCGACTGATGCGGGTGGCACTAGCTGTTTCTCTCTCCCTGTTGGTGGGAACAGCGGCAAGAAGCTCCGTTGCTCAATGATATGATGTGCGCAACGCTCGTAGATATTTGCCGTTCGCGCCTTACCGCCTGCTAGTTCCTCCCTCCGAAGCATGTCCAAGATATCGATAGATGACATACCAATAGTCATCTCATTCATACTGACAGTCATAGGATTGGTTACGCACTGCACCATCTTCCCTGCCGGTCCCAGACCTAGTTCCTTCTTGATGAACTTATCCTGTGGGAACGCAGCGTGGTGATGGTGAGCGTCCCTCAAGCTCGGCACAAGCAAAATATTACACGTCGGTACTCGCTTGCTGAATGTCTGTATGGCACTGGAGACGTAATGTCGGAACAGATCAGTCATGGTCGCCTGATCCGGACTGGCGTTCGGTGGCGCATCGAAGTTTCCTGATCGAATTTGCGGATGCTCTGCGTCCAGGAAAGGACCAACCAGGATGATGGTGTCCGCATATACCTCGGCAGCTTTGTCAAAGAATGCATGTAATGGGGCGAAATCGAGGTTCTGGTCGGTTGTATAAGGTCCAGAGGCAATCATCATCGTTAGAGATCGAACATTTTCTGGATCAGAATCTGGTGTGTCGAGGTATCGCGCATTGATGGCGTCTAGTTCATCGGGCTTGGTAGCAGGTGGATTGAGGAGCGGCAATGGAAGGATTTCGGAGACAACGAAAGAGTCGCCTGATGCGTTGGTGCCGCGCAGAGCCACGATCTGTCCCGGGAAGAAGTTGTACGAAGAGAGTCCTTCGACATTAAGGGGTACGCGACGACCAGATCCGTGTCTTCGTGAGCCCTCCAGCACGATTGTCGCAGCGCTCAGTTTGCCTTCACTTGTGTCGCTCGCTATCCGGCCTACAGCAATGATCTCGCTCGGGGATGGGTAGTTTGGGTTGCCAAATGCGCTATCATCCAGGCCCGTAGACTCTCTCAGAAGATCGCAAAACTCATCGATCCGGTCATCAAGCACCTCAGATGCTTCCGACAGCTTCATGGCCATGGTGCGGTACGAGAACTTGGACATGTCTGTGTTGGCCTTGAGCTTGATGCGAGCTTCTTTCGGTTCTTCCGAGGGTGGCTCTGGAATGGCAATCTCGCCTTGCATGAACTGCTCGGTGATTTCGTTTGCGTTGGTGCGAGAGGCGAAGTCGAAGACACTGAGCAGCTGTTAGACAGAAAAGCTGAGCAGGGCTATGGCAACGTACGGTCCGCCTGGAGTTTCGCCCTTGGGTGTGAAGGCACCGCCTGGTGAGCTCATGTCATGTGCCTTGTTTGCCTTGCTCCCTGGGGTCTGGAAGGTCGACTTCCGCTTTACTGTGCTGCCACTGGCGCCGCTCCATGCGCTGGGGCGTGGTGTGTTCGGGACGAACCCTTCCAGTCTACTCTTAATTAATGCATGATTCCGTAGAATGTATCGTCCGAAATCACGTACATGTCGTACATGTCGCCGCCCTTTGCTCTTGGGGTTGGCTGACCCCGCTTAACGTCGTTCCTCTGCTGTGCCTTCCCTCTGCTCTCGCGTTCCAATGCGTCTTGTATCGTCTTTTTGAAGTCCCGCGCAGTCTTCACGTCCATCTTATTCTCCTCCCCACCCATCTTCATGTTGTAGGCCTGCCACTTGAAGTCCAACTCTTCGGGTGAAATGGAATACAGCCGCAGCATCGACTGCAGTTCGGCGAGGACGTCGGCGGGGAACTCATCGTCTTTGGTGGCGCAGTAGCGCTCGAATCGCTCTGTCAGTTCAGTCGTAATGTCGTCCATGTTGACGATTAGTATGCAAGTAGGGTGAAAGCACTTTGCGCGTGGAAGAGTTGACGCGTCGCGCGTGAAGTTGGCGCTAGGACGGGATAGCTCTAGCGCCGATCGTCATATGCAGGGACCTCGGGCCCGTCCCAAAAGTTGTCCTCGCCCTGCGCCGCAATTGCTATCTTGCCCCTTTTGCTTCTTCTCATCAAATTCATTCGTATCTGAGGGCTTCAATTGGACTTCTTGACGCGAGCGAAAGCTACTCGAATATATCAAAATGTCGGCAATTGGCCCCTTCGCAGAGCCCGTACCCGGCTGCACGCCCGGCGCTCCCCCAGCGTTGACGGCAGACCAACAGTCCAAGTTCGACCAGCTCCTCAACGAGGTCCGCACATGGGAGACTCTCCCTAACGCATCTGCAAAGACGGCCGAATCATCCCCAATCACCGACGATGAGCGCATCTGGCTTACCCGCGAATGTCTCCAACGATACCTGCGTGCCACCAAGTGGAACCTCGCACAAGCGACCCAGCGCCTCCGCGCGACACTGACCTGGCGACGTGAGTACGGCACTGACAAGTTCACGGTGGATTATATCTCCGAGGAGAACGCCACAGGCAAGCAAGTGTTGCTAGGCTTCGACAACGAGGGCAGGCCATGTTTGTATCTACTCCCGCAAAATCAGAACACCAAGGAGACGCCGAAGCGGGTGGAGCATCTGGTGTACATGCTGGAGCGTACAATTGACCTCCACCCGCCTGGGCAGGAGAGTCTAGCCCTGTTGATCGATTTCAGGAATACCGGAGCTGGCGGAACACCAAGCTTAGGTGTAGCAAAGCAGGTCCTGGATATCCTGCAGAACCACTACCCGGAGCGATTGGGCAGGGCGCTGCTCACGCACCGTAAGCATCTCCAATCCAAGCTACATATGATACCTCGGCTAATAGCGTACCATAGTGCCCTGGTACGTTAATGCCTTTCTCAAGGTCGTATACCCCTTCATCGACCCAGTCACAAAGTCAAAGATCAAGCTCAACGAGCCCCTACCTAACCACGTACCCGTATCACAACTCATGAAGGTCTCCGGCGGCGACGTCGACTTCAAGTACGACCACTCTATCTACTGGCCCGCTCTCGAGAAGATCACCACGGAGAGGAGACAACAGAGGAGAGAACGATGGGAGAAGGCCGGCAAGCTGATCGGGGAGAGCGAGATCTATCTATGGGGGGGTGAAGAAGGGAGTGTGGGTGGTGGTTCAGCGAAGCAGGAAGACGGTGTTACTAATGGGCACGCGGAGACAGGCGAGGCAGCACCCGTAGTAGAGAGTAACGCAGCGCCAATGAAGGACGGCACCGAGCTTGTTGATGGTGTTGCGGGACTTGACATCAAAGAGGGCGAGCCGGTGAAGACTACCGCTTGAGTGTACCACAGGTCTTCATGTACGAGCGAACATTACAAGGCGATATAGAGACAATAATCTAATGTTTGCAAAACACCAGGAACCCCTGTCTGTCATCTTTGAAGCATGCGCGTCTCTACATCTAACGTCCTCACTAGGAGAGCAACCCTGACCAGTGCTTCGAGTCTGATAATGTACGTCGTGGACTTGAGCGTATACGAAATTGTCTTCTGTGTTCCCCACCGTTCCTCAGCCATACCAATTCAAAGCCTGGCTCTTTCTGGTAACCAAGCAGACCAAGATGTGTCGTGCACTAACTAGTCTCAATAATCACTGGCGACCTTGTGCAATAAAGATTGGAAGCGCCGTAACAATTCACATGGTTCGATAGGGTTATCTTTAACGCCACCTACCAATAATAGCAATAACAAACGCCGCCAATGTTCTCGAAACGCCGTATATATCGTGTAACATCGTTATGCATCCATGCTCTCCTTGTTTGCCCAGGTCAATAAGCTCCAGTGCTTCTTCATCCCCCAGTCTACCCTCGTCATCCCTTGGAGATCGTCGCCGTTCAGGTAGCCGACGCCCTCTTCAACTAGCACTTTCCACACTTTACTCCGCAGTCGGATCGGCCATTTCGGGGTACTCCAGTATCTTGCTTTCAGGCCCCGTGCATGAGCGTAGCGAATCTGGCCTCGGATCTTGGTGATTTGCGCGTCGGAGATGCGACCAAACCAAAGCCAGCCAATGGTACTGCCGAAGTTGACGGAGGCGTAGTAAGAGTTTGTGCTATCGAAGTGGGAGGTGGGCGACGTGCCGACTGTGCCTTGGCCGCCGCGTTTGGTGGTGTAGACCACGTCGGACTCTGGAGTGTTGGATGTGGGATCTTCATACAGCATATCTAGCGGTGCATCGAAGAAGATATCGCGGTATGTTGTGTTTGCGATAATGAGATCGAAGGGTGCGTTGCCGGTTGCTACAACGGTGATAGCTCCTTCAATGGTGAATTTTCCGTCGAAGTAGGTCAAGTAGCCCTTCTCTCGTAATGTGGTGAGGTGCTGCGATACTACTGGGAAGATTTCGTGGCCGTTGTTCTTGAAGTCGACAAGCAGGACTAGAGTCTGCGCTGGCTCAGTGTCGAAAATCCCATTTTTGACGCTTGAGGATGTTGCGAATTCGCTGACCTCGTTCTTGTGATCCAGCATCTTGACAAGCGGATCAACATACATAGACTTGAGCGTCCGGTTCTGCGTCAAGGAATTCGTGTGGTGACCAACATATAGCTCATCATCCAAAAGCCAAACGTCCGCTTCGACACCTGTGCAACCCCAACGCAGCGCATCGTAAAGCGGAACTTTGCGCCAGTAGTCGTTGTGTGAATGACATGGTATAGGCGTAACATCACGAGTGATGTCTAACAAATGCGATGCGATGTCTGAGCTGGAGTCACCAGGTTTACTCCAGTCAACTTGTGATGATGCCGGATCATCTAGAAACGCAGGTACGTAGCCAAAGTACACATCGAGGAGGTGTATAATTCCACTACAAAAGTCAGCTTATCGAGTTCTTTTACGCCAGAGCATTTCAAATTCAAGCCAAGAGATCTGACATGGTTGTACGACGAATGCGATGTAGATGTGCAATCTCGCTGCGGAAACGGGCGCAAGCTAGACTCGTCTGACATGCACTTACAAGAATATGATAATCAGCAGTGGTATAAATACACACGCTTTAGTAGCATGTTTACTCTTGAAACAATACGTCTTCGAACTCTTCTTCTCATCCGGTAACCGTATACTCTCGAAGTCATTGTCGGACCACGACTTGCCATTCCTTCTTCTTATGCTCATTCTCAGTCGTCTCCAAATCCCAAGCCGCCGTCTCAGCTCCTCGTCGTCCTCGTCTTCAGAGCTAAAGACCGATTCGTCGCCATCTTCCCGCGCTCGGAAAGGCACAGGCGATACTTTCCTGGAGAAAGACACGTCGTGGAGAAGGGGTTGCGTAGATAAGAGATCGGGTGTTCCGGACGTCATATTCAGGCACGAGCCAATGACCTTGGGTGTGTGGATGTGATGCGAACCTTAGCAGCGGGGCACAGGCGCGACTGGACAACTCAATATCGATTGCGCCCAGAACTTCTCCAGTTATCGATATTCGAGCCTGCGATGGAGAATTGAGGTGTTAGACGCCGTGTCTGGGGGTGGAGCTTTTGCGACACCTTGTCCAAGGGTTTAAAGCACCTTCCTGGTCGGTAGTCGATCAGGCACGCCACGAGGCTCTGTGTCTAGCTACCACTCCGCTGCTGCTAGAACGGCGCGATTGTGGTTGACTATGCTACTGGTACGCGTGCCAGTCCCTTGAAAGTCGCGCAAATCAGGGTCCAGTCGTTTCAATTGCCGTGAAACATGTCGTTCGGTGAATCGTGGATAACTACAACCGAAATTTGGAAGAGTAGTAAGAGTCCGCGAAAGAGAAGGCCGAGGGTTGAGTCCGGTTTATTGAGCAATCCTAACATTGTGCCGTCTAGAATTGTAGTGCACGGCCGATAGAACGACCTTTAGCACGCATCACAGCCTGCTGATGTGATTGGGCCCTAGATTGAAGACCGACGCATCAAGTGATCGGAAGTGGGTTGTCGTTGGGATATAAAGCTAGCGGCTCAGGTGGACGATCATGATGGTGCAAGCACGTTGTCAAGCTCGAGCATTCAGTGGCGCTTGCATGACAGTGAGATTGATAGCAAGATCCATGCTATCATTGTGGATGCCTGCTTTGAAAACGGAATCCATCGCAGCATTGCTTTATGTCCCTCAAAGCTCGCGAAACATTCGCAAATAGCCTCAACGATGGTGTAAGAAGTAACTGTCTCAAATAATCAATACTCTCGGTATTTCGGGCTTTCTCCGACAAATCATCGCTTCTGTTGATTTGCTCACGTAGAAGATGTCTGTGTCAAACATAGCCCAGTAAGTAGCGGCGCTCTCGACGCATGCCGACGTATCAAACATGACTTCGAACTCGCAGAAGCCATTGCGGTGTTTGAAAGAGGAATGCGGGGTGAAAGGCAGATCCATGTGCAGCGACCGCCAAGAGTTGCTGTCCCACATTGTCGTAATCCCTGCAGCCGCTCCGCAACTTTTTTGCGACATCGAATTGGAAAGAGCGCGTAAGCTAAATATCGACAACTGCCATATATCACAACCGATAGTCACGATGCCGCACAAACACAAGCGCATAGAGGAGGATGAATCGCAGTATGTTTATCTGTACGGGGTTAACTGCCAGCATACTAACCCATTCACCGTAGATTCAACCTCCCACCCACAGTCCGCGTCGCAGCCCTCCCCGTCGGAAAAGCACGCACATTCAACACTGAGCCCAAAGGCAAAAAGCGCAAAATAACACACATCGAAGGCTATGGCGCAGACGACACACCAAAGGCCTTCCAACGCCTCATGGCCTTTGCAAACGGCGGTAAGAAACGATCCGGCCTTGACGACGGGGCTGTGAAGACGAAGAAGCAGCGGAAACAAGAGGCGGCCGGGAATATGGAACAAGATAAACCCCCCAAGAACGAGAAGGCCGCGCAATCGACCGCGGTCCTGAAGATCCAGCCCGGCGAGTCCATGGCCGAGTTCCGCGTACGAGTCGACCAGGCCTTGCCGCTCTCGGGCGTCGCAAAGTCTGGCAAGAAAGTCGCGGGCGTGAGCGACCACAGAGTCACAAAGCACGAGAGGAGGCTCAAGCGCCTGCAGAAGGGGTGGAGAGAGGAAGAAGCGAGGATCCAGGACAAGGAGATGGAGGAGAAGGAGCTAGCCGAGGAAGAACAGGATGCGTTGGATGCCATGTGGGAGGACAAGACATCCGAGCTACCGACTACAACGAACGGGAAGAAGAAAAAGGGCAAGAAACCTAAGCGGAAGCTACTTGTGGGCGAGGTGGACAACGGCAGCGAAGACGAGTGGGAGGCCTTGAACAAGAACAGAGTGCAGCGCAAAGGGCTGCACGATGTTGTGTCTGCGCCTCCAACCTTCGCCAAGGTGCCGAGGGAGATTTTCAAAGTCAAGAATGGGGCTGGCGCAAAGGTGGGCAATGTACCGAACAGCGTTGGCAGCCTCCGGAAGCGGGAGGAGTTAGGCGAGGAGCGCAAGACCATCATCGAAACGTACAGAGAGATCATGGCAGCGAAGAGGGGCACCAAAGAGAACTCTTAGAAGGCCGTTTCTCTCAGTACTGAATGTCGAATCCAATGCGAGGGCAGTTCCAAGTGCGTAGTACATACATTCAATAATCAATAAGTAGAGCAGCGAAGTTCCCCTACAATCCTCTCCCAAGTCCCACTCCCTATAATGCATCCTACTCGTTTCATGTCATGGTAATGGTATTTCCAAACGCCCAAGCGCCATACAGTCTATGCCTCGAGTCCCCTAAAGATGTTTTCCCTGCTGTCCTAACTTAGAATAAGCTCCACCCACCCTTCCTCCTCTCACCTCGCAGGTCTCTCTCTTCTCTCCGTCCCATCATGCGCTTCTCTCTTTGTTCGAGTTGGCGGAGACCCTCCATCTCCTTCAAGACGTGCTCGAGCAGGTCTTTGCGGCGCACAACGTCGAGATGGCGTTTAATCTTGGGGTCTTCCTTTGCGAAGCGGTCGATTTCTTCTTGGGAGAGGCCGCGGCCGAGGCGGGCGTCTAGTTCGCGTGGGAACTGCGTGTTATGTTAGTGTCGCCTTCACAACACGTGCTGGTGAAATACAGGAGAGAGGGTAAGTAGAAAGCACTTACGAGGTAGAAGAACTTGCTCAGCAACTCAGCATCAAGGAACAGATCGGCGGTAGTGGTGAGCTTATCGGCCACAGCGTCGAGGAAGACTTCCGGGCAGTGGTATTTGTTCTTTTTGGTGGCGCATTGTTTGCTTTTGATGGCGAGGAGGCGCAGCTTGAGGACGTCGGTGCGATCACGGAGAAAGACTGCTTCGCGGCCTATCACCATAGTCAGCAAGGAGTCCAATGGATCAGGATAAGTAAAGAGGTATCGACATACCCTTAGCCAACAACGCCGAACTGAATCCACCGGCACCACCAATCCCGTCGCCTTCAAGGACGACTTGACCATTTCGCACGCGGTCAATGAAGGACATGACGTCCCTGGATTTCTTGCGGCCACCGACCTGATCTTCTAACTGCTTGACTGCCGACTCAACCACCTTGAGCTCATCTTTCAGCACAGCAGTCACGTTCTCCCGACCCCTGGCCCACTCACTGTCGTCGACCTCGATTCGGTATTTGTAGGGCTTGATGCAGATCTCCAACTCATCCGAGATGTCGTACGAGAGATCTTTCAGTATGGAGGTCGAAGCGTCAGTGATGGCTTGGCGTGCAAACGGATGAGCAGCAAAGCGTGAGTTCGTGATGAGACGATCGATATGCGCCTGTAGGGAGTTTGCGACAACACTGGTAGCTAGACGTCCGACACCAAGTTTCGTCAGCGCAGCACTGGAGCTATCTAGCTTGATCTGCCAGATCTGGTCATCGCCTTCTACGTCTGCTTTCGCAAGGTTGGCCAGAGGATCGGTCTCGGGGAACGGGACGCGAAGATCATCGAATGGCCTGTTCCAGTACCTTTGTGCAAGTAGGTTCAGTACTTGCTGGTCGAGCTCGTGCTTGAGGAGCTCGCGGACTTGTTGCCGGCCGAACTGCTCTGTGAAGCCGCGGAAGGAGTGCTTGAACGCGTCTAATGACTCTGCGAGGTATGATTCGGCGCTGATAGGGCGCTCGTTGTACTGCACCTTGTACTCGTATCTCGCTTCCTCAAGCTCCCTCTGGATAGCCTCGCTCGTTGTCTTGAGGCTGCCGGCCATTGTCTGCTCGAGAACATGCATAAGCTTCTTCTTGAGGTTCTTAGTGCCCACCGAGAGTTCTGACTCGGCTGAGAATTCCGGATGCGCCGAGAAGTAAGCGTTTTCGTTCTTTGTGATGGCGTTTGTGATGTTGCCGTTGCCGCGGGTGAAGAGCTTCGAACCGCCAGCGTTGGCAGGCGCGCGACATACTACACCGACATAGCCTAGCCGTAGCGCATACTTCTTGTCGCTGAGTAGGCTGGCACCACGCTCGGCGTCTACAAGGTCCATCTTTGTAATGACACCGATGGTCCTTTCGCCGCGCGGGTCCATTCTTCGTGATGCTCGCAGCGCTGTGCTGTTTGCGAGATCTACGTCGGCTGCTGAGATGGCGAGGATGACATTGGGTGCCCTGATGTACTTCTCGCAAAGCTCCGAGATGCGCTCCTTCAACTCTGGTGGCTGGTCTCGGCCGGCTACCTGGATGTAGCCAGGAAGGTCGATCAACGAGAGGTCAGGAACGTTGGGCGAGTATATCCGCAGTTGGATGGGGTCGTCCGACACGCAGTCGCTAGCCGGCACCGCCAAGTTCAGATCCGTCAACGTCTTCTGTACGTGGCCGAAATCCGTGACCTTCCCTAAGCCAAGCGCAGGGAACTCGCAATACTCTGCGTGCGCATCCTGAGTGTTGACGAGCGTGAGTTCGATCGGCCGGCGCGTCACCATGTTGTGTCCCTTCGGCAGGAACTCGTGGCCAACAATGGCTTCCAGCACTGAACTCTTCCCAGATGACTGTGACCCGATAACGACGATAGAAGGCAGCGTGAGCGTTTCGGATTGGCCAACAGTCTGCAGCAGACCCCGGATCTCGATCATCTTCTTGGTGAGCATCATCATCTGCTCATCCCTAGCAATCTTCTCCGCCTCTTGCTTGTCCTCGTCGTCGTCCTGCCCGTACCCAAACGCGGCCCCAGTCGATGCACCAGCTGCCGCCGCTCCCGCACCACTCTGCTTGGGTTCTTCCGGGCCTTTCCCACCGCCATTGCTGCCGCCCGCACCCCCAGACTCGTCCTTCGCAAGCAGTCGTTGCAGCCATTCGGGGTATTGCACGCCCTCCAGCTCATCCTTGGTAGACTTTAATCCCTTTTCCAATTGGTCGAAGAATCCGTTCGCTGTGCTCAGTGCACCCCCGGCAATTTCGCTCGCGCCATCTTTCGTCCGATGGAAGAGATCGAGTGCAAATGTCCCGGCCTCTGTTGCCTGTTAGCACCTTCCTTTTCTCTCTAGACCCGCAAAGATGACGTACGGCCGGCCTGATATTGAATATACGAAACACCCGCAACGACAGCTCCGCCGGCCGCAGCTCCCACCGTGGCGAACTTGCCTACAAGCTTCGGTATTACCCTCGCGAAGGAGATGGATCGTGCAGCAGGGAGATTGTGCAGCGCGTAGCTACCGAGCGGCCACGGCCGTCGCTTGACTAGGCGCAGTCCAGCCTCATTCCGTAGAAGTCCACCGGCGGGGAGCGTGTGCGTGGTGTAGCGCCGTGGCGTGATAAGCGGTGTGCGGCGTGCGAGCGTGGAGAGGCGAGTCGCCACGAGCCTGCCGCTCATATTGACGAGGAATCTGGTTCGATGGGTCGTGGTAGGGTCATAGGAATCAAGCGTCGTGGTGCTGGTGGTGCTTGCATGTGAGGTTTCGAGGTGCGGGAATGCACGTCACACTTCTTTGGCGCGCCGTGGTGCTTGGGCCATGATCCCACGTGGGATCAAGGTTGTAACGAACACAATATTTGAACATTTGAATATTCCAACATCTTCACTTTCTGTAACTTCCGTGCTATCGCATCAGCGAGAGCCTTTTATTAAATTCACGGCTTGGAATTTTACTGCTATCATGTCTTGGGTGCCATGATGCCGAGGCTTCATTTCAAACACAAAATCGCTCTTTCTCCAAATGCTTGCGACACACTCCCCTCCTCCCTGATCATATCTCCCAGCCAGTTCCTCGATCCTTCTACCTCCCTACTTGAAAACTTGACAAGCACGAAGCCCCGCACGTTCGCTGCACTCCACATCAGACCGTCCGCCTTCTCTCTTTGCTGCCTCTCATGACGTCTTTGCTCATGCGGGAGGAGCTCAGGCTGCACCTCGTCGCCCCAGTTCCTTCCTCCAATACGTGGCAGTGCTTCGAATTCGTCGAGGAAGAACTCCGATATCGATGAGAAAATTGGCCCGCGGATGATCAGCGTGCCGAAGACAGCGTAATTGTCCATTCGCGAAGAGAGTGGCAAGTCCGTTTTGCCATGCTTGCTCAAGATCAGATTGTCTCGTAGCAGCAGTCTTTTCTCTCCCGTGTCACCGACAGTCCAAACTTCATTCCGACTCTTGTACTCATACATGTCCCAGTTCTCTCCCAGCGCTGAGCGGCCGCTGGTGACCCAATCGCATACGCATAGGTTGCCTTGTTCGTTCTCCAGGTGGTAGATTTGGGACTGCGCAAACGCTGTGTCGGCGAATGGCTGCACCGGATCCGGGAGATAGACCAATGCCGAGTCCTGTTTGAGATGTATGGTCATGTGCTGTCGGGAGACTAGATCTGGGGAGGGTGTCTTGAAGATCTTTGTCGAGCCTTGTGTCGAGAGGATGAGCCTTGTATTACAGTCTAGTTTGACGTCCAGGTTTATGCTGTCGCCAGCCACTATGCCACCGCCATATGTGAGGAGGAAGACAGTGTGGATCAGAGGGGGTGCATTTGCGCGCAGAACACTTTGCTCTTCTTTGCCGTAATTCGGTGGTGGTATCGGATCTGGAGCAACTAGTTTGAGTGGATACTGATAGGATAGGGTACTAAGCACCGGTTTGTCTGGGTAAAGGACGTCTAGAACAATGGACCCGTTGCCGGGCTTAGATGTAGATGCACCAAAAGGTGAGATAAAAGACATGCCGAGATGCTATCGGACTAGATAGTTGACCATTTTTTGGTTGTTAAAAGAGGAAATTTCTTTTGAAGCGATCCACCGGCGTTTAGTAACTCATCATGTTGTTGGGAACACAAACAGACAGTAGTCCTAATTTTAATAGCACTGCTAACGCCGGCCTGGTAAGGCTCTAGGCCAGTAATAATTGAATATCCGGGAGTGAAGTACAAGAAGCATGCCTGCCTGCGATAGCTAAGATAGCCTTAGCCTGTGCACGGACACTTGGTGGGGTACCTGGCCCTGGTGCAGCTTGCAATAATGCAACTCCACTCACGCGCAGAACATCAACCGGTTCGACAACTACGTGTGCGCGCTCTAAACTCACTCTCGACAGCTTCGTAACACTCAACGCTGTTCTGGATCTCGCCTTCCTCTTCGGTACACGAAGTTTTTCGTGCGCGAAAAAGCCACCCCACCATACAGCCTGTAGCTAGTCAGAATCCGAACCAACCCAACACCCTGCTGCAGCGCGCGTTCGAGTCACCCTCTTACCAACTTTAGCATGCATTAGGGACGTTTCACCCTCTTTTCCTTTGCGTGTGGTAGTTGGAAGGGGACGAGTGGAACACCATGGCGGCGGGCTTCGACAAGCTTTTAGACTTTTTGCTGTCCGAGGTCGCTCTCCGCGGCATACAAGGTATGTATGACTCGTTGCGAGTTGTATTTTGACCGGCTCATTCTTCGCGTATTCGAGTCGCGCTTATACCGCTATGAGCATACATGACACAGCTCAGATGCTAACGAACTCTCCGTAGGCGCCAGCAGCGCAGACATTCATCGCTTTATCGAAAAGTTTTACGAGCACGTTCAAGCTGATGGCGAACGTGAATCGGGCACAACAAGCGACTCTAACCTCTCACCAAATGGCCTTAGTCGCAGGTTCTACGAGCATATATGGCAATGGCTCACCGATCATACAGACATCCGCATCATTTACCAAAAGGAAGTTCGTCTTTACACTCTCTCGGAGTTCGAGGCGGCTGAATTACATGAAGCGAGTACAATCGGAGAGACTACTACAACAGTTTCTGACCAACCGACGAATGCTCCCACCAATGTCGTAGCACAGCCTTCCAAGGCTCTTTCAGCTTTGGAGGGAGCTCTGCGACAACGTATTCTGAAGGAAGGACAAGGTCCGAAGCAATCCAAGATGCTCGTTCCTCAAGCTCAAGTTCTCACATCGCTACGCCGATTACCTCGCAATATACCAGAAGGTACCCACGCAACTAGGCCAATTTTCGACGAGCCGGACTCTAGCATCACGGCGCCTCGCTTGTATGCCAGTCAAAGCAGGATATGGCAGGCTTTGACCGGCCACGTTATCGACCTGAAGAAGGTGCCCAGCATGGAATTTGTGCTGCTTTCCATCATCGCCGCCCGAGGAGCGGACGGAATCACACAACCAGAGTTGACGTCAATAAGCGGCCAAGATAAGCGTTCGGTCCCTCACAGGACAGACGAATTGGCGCGTAAGAACTACATCCTAAAGTACCCTGTACAAGCCAACAAGATGCGCACCAGTCTTTGCGTCCACACAAAGTTCGTCTCCCAAACCCAGAGCTTTGTCTCTAGTGCTGTCGAAGATGTGTATCAGCCAGACACCTTCGTGGTAACGGGCTTTCCTCAGCTGTTGTACAACACACTGAAGAATGCAGGCATTGTTCCTACGCGAAATCTCAGGAGTAAGCTGGTTAGTACGTCTCTCCCAATTGTATGATATCTTTGACTAACGTTCAATAGAATGTACCGATGACATCGTGGCACAAACGTGCCACTCAAGGTGCTCTCATACGGCTGGATCAAAGCGGAATGATCAAGCGATTCAGAGTCCGCAAGAACCAGTCGATAAACTCATGGACTACTTGCATCCAGGTGTTACGCGAGCCAAGGGACGAGGATCGCAAGAATCTCGGATTTCGACGTCAGCTCCCCGCCCACGATGAGACGACCGAGGAGCTGCTTGATGAGCATGTCGATGGTGACACTTTGATGAGGGATCTTGAAGTCGATGTTCTAGATGACGCCGAGGTCGAAGTTGATGCCCGAGCCAACGCCCAGCACGCGATCGAAGCCTCAGATCGCATCCCTCCGCAATGGACACCTGAACGTTTTTTCGCCAACATAGTTTTTGATGCCGTTGCGCTAGGCGGCGTCGACGGATGGGACGCTGAAGTGTTGCGCGACCGGATAGTCGGACCGTTCTGGAGGCGCCCGGTGGAGTCGTATTTTACCCGTTTGTCAGAGGACTGGGAGAAGACACAACCTTTTCCTCTCCGACACCTTGCAGTCATCAGAGATCAACGAAACACAGATGAGAAGAAATATCTTCATTATGTGTATCGTACATATGCGAACGTCCAAAAGGCTGTTGAGGCAGGCGTGGTTCATTGGGCCGGTGTTAGCAACCCGAACCTCAAGGAAGCCCAGGACGCAACCGATGGCTTGATGCTCGATGCCTGGGGCTTCCAGGTTGTCGAGCCAAAAGACCTGGTCCGCGGTGATGGCTCAGCATCACTGTCTGAAGTTTGTTCGGCGGTTGTCAAGCCGCGTAAATACGGTCCGCGGTGGGACAACGCGCTCGCACAAGCCATTGGCTACCAGAAATCCGACATGCCCATCCCGAAGAAGCCAATTCAAAGTGCATTAGACCACCCTAGGAAACCATCCAAGAGCAAGGAGAAGCCCAAGAGGAGGGAAAAGGAAGGTCGAGACCTGCCTGAGAGAACCCCCAAAGTCCCTAAAGTCCCAAAATCAACGAAAAAGGCTCCGGTACTTTCGCTCACGCCCGAACAGAGGACTTCGCTCGGGCTGAAACCTAATGGTCGATTGAGCAGGAGTGTTGAGGTACAGATCTTTGCCTACCGTCAGAAGACCGGAGATCCCACATCACTGCCAGACAAGATTCAGACTGAACCCGTATATCGCGGTCTTCGCGCGCCTCTTATGACGGCAGAAGAGCGGATGGCAGCAGGCTTACCGGCCAGAGGTCGGTTGGGCATAGCGATAGAGAATGAGATTCGGGAAGAGCGCGGACTAGCCAAGCTGTCGAAGAAAGAGAAAAAGAAAGAGACAAAACTCACTAAAGAACCAACATTGCTCAGCAAACAGCAGAGAACTGCATTGGGCTGGAAAGGTCATGGTCGCTTGCCACAAGCCCTAATAGAAGGTTTACGTCAGGAGCGCGAGGACGGCATCGCTCTGGAAGACTCCAAAGTGATAGCCCAATACATGGATGAGATGCTGGCCAAGGCAGGAAAACCGGCCGCGTCCGAGCCTACCGAGTCTGCTGAGGATCAAGCTGCACTAGTACAAGGTCATAATGTTCAGATGCCTCCAGTCCCGGATGTTGAGGCTCAAGCGCCGTCACCACCTGCTGTCTATGAGAAGCGGAAGGCTACCGATACTGCCACTTCTTCACCACTAGCAAAAAAGCGACGCAAGGAACCTTCGCAGGAAGACATTGTAGAAATTGTACAACTACAGCTACCCGTTTCTCTAGAAATCGCCGATCCACCAGGAGGCGGGACTCAGGTGGTGGAACCGGACGAGGATCGCACAAGTGGTGCAATCCCGATACCTGCAGCGGAAGATACTCAGCTCTTTCAGCTTGCAACTCCACCAGTTGAGGACGACGTTGTTCCAAGTGTTGAGGCACAGCCACCGCCCACTTCGGTGGTCAAAAAGCATGGAAAGCCTTCGTCTCTTTCGCCGGCTATACTTCATCCCGACGCTTCCAGTCTCGATTTCCAGGCTCGAACAGTTTTCGACCGGTATACGAGTCGATTGTCTCCAGGCCTCTACGTCAACCCTTACGCGAAACGCAAGGTCCCGCGAGGTCGTCCGCGAAATGCTATGATCGCCACCTTCAAGCTACCGCATCTTGCAAGCTATGAGTGGTTTAAAGCGGACCCGTCTCAAGCACAAGCATCAGCTCCGGTTGCCTCGACCCCCAGAAGTCCTGAATCATCCCGTATGAGTGTCGCCCAACAAGAAGAAGGGTCTATCAGCGCAGCACCAGTGCGATCCAACGTGCGGGTGAAGTCGAAAAATGAGACAGATACACATGGAGATGATGCAAGTGGTAGCTGGCAATCATCTGCGGCTAAAAAATCCGTTTCACATGAGCCCATTGTGTCGCCAGCCGTCAATGACAATGACACAGGAGAGCAGTTGCAATCTGCGCCTCACTCTGGAAGTACGATTGAAGGACCTGTAACTCCGTCGACTACAGTGACAGCCAGTACGGGTGGCGGATGTGAACAGTCAAACGATGTGTCTGAGGTGCGCGACAGGCAACCCTCGCGACAAGCTTTGTCCGTGCCACATGTTGTAGCTGGGTGGACTCCGATTAATCCATCCGCGCAACAGAGCGTCTCATCGTACAAGAGTCCTTATGCTCCTAGTGTACGATCAGAATCTACTCCGCTACCTCAAGCTGCAAATACTACCATAGAAGGATATCCTATTGCAGGGACTAGCAACAACTTCCCTCTTCCCCAGGGGGTCTACAGCGCCATTGTAGAGGCAGAAGCGCCTCCCCTCTCAAAGTCGAAAGCGAAGATGAAGAATAGCACGTTGGCGTTCAGACGCGACATAATCCTTGAGATCATTGATCTCTGCAACGGTGTCTTCCCGGATGGTGGAGAGATTGGGAAGCCGTTTCATGCAATTTGGCAGCGTAAAAGGCAAGCAGCCAAGGCCAAGGACGCAGAGGTCAAGGATACAAAGGAGCCCTCCCCGGGTACTGTGATCGACACACTAAGGGACATGTGTAGAGTTCCACGCTTCGGTCTAAAGCGCTGGACTTTTGCCGTTCAGAATAAGGGCTCGCCATTCACCCACACTAGATCAATGATCACGCGCACGCATCTGACTGAGAGGAGCCCAGAGGTTTTGGCATTGGCGTATAATATGGCCAACTTTTCTCACGAGAAATCACATCAGTATTTTCCCGAGGAAATCCGTCATCTCGTCGACACCACTTCGATGTACTTACCGTTACCGGCAGCTCCTAAAGATGAGAGTATTATACTCAATCAGTTGAACCCGGAGCTCGAGGAACAGATCAGGGAAGCCAAGAGGCGACATCGTGTTGAATACAATCGACAGAGGAAGTTGGAAGTCAAAGCTCGCAAGGCCCAGAACGCTCAGGTTGAGCAAGTGCCTTCGAGGCAGCTTCCAGAAGCTGACGGCGCTCCGCGTACAAAGCGGGCGAGACTTGCAAGCTTGAACGACAAGAGCAAGCAGTTTCGGCGGGCTCCGCTGCACAAGGCTGGAGATGACCTCGTCGATGAGGAAGATGATGACTCAGGGATCAGCGAATCTGAAGCCGCTAAGGTTGGAAACTCTAGACAGATTTCACTCATCTGGACGCGCCCTATCGTTGCTCCTATCCCGGAGCGTGAAAGCATACCCGAAAATTCTGACGCCGAAGAGACCGATGATGAGCCAGCAGAACTGTTGGTCCAAGTGCCGCAGAAGAACTTGGCTACCAACCAGGTCACGTTGTCTGTCGCACTGCCCGCCGAACCAGCTCATGCTCCGAACGGCGCGTCAGCAGCACATTCAGACTCCGCCAGAGAAAATATCGAAGATACCATGCCCCAAGCAGAGCTGCCAGCTGAGCAATCAGCTGTTGCTCGGAAGGGAAAGAAGCGAGTCAGGATCGCGGATCCGTGTGACCAGTCTTCCAAAAAACGGACTCGCCTCAGCATCGCCAATACAGCAGCCCAGGATGGAGGTTATTACGAGCAATCGAGTACCGAGAATGACGCCTCATTGAGTTCAGAAGCCGAGGAAAATGAAGAAGAGGATGGAGAGGTCATGCAGCCCAAGACAAGGAAGAGGGGGGTTAGAGCTTATAACGGCCGTCAGCGAGGCAAACTTGGTCCTCCCCCTACCTTACTCGAACGACTCACTGGCCTTACTGGTGATCCAAACGACCCCATCTACCAACCGCCTCAACGCAAGTCAAGACCTGGTCCAACGTGGAGCGAGAGGAAGATCCGAGCGAACAGGCAGAAGAAGGAGCGGAAGTATGCTGAGATCTTGGATCCAGTGGACAAATTCAAGAAGCTTTTCTGCGTCTTCGTTGTTGCCTCTTCTATGTCTGAGGAAGATGGAGTTGTCGACTGGAGTGTTGTAGAAAGGGTTTATGGCAGCGATAAATTCTTCGATGTAGCCAAGGCCAAGAAGCTCTGGAGCTGGATGCAGATGAACATGGTCAAGCAAGTTCACGAGCTTACCAAGACCTTTCAATCATCATTCCTAGAAGCTTACGAGACCGACAAAGTCGCTGCCATCGAAGATGCTAGTACGCACGACTGGCTGGGTCTCGTACGGTGGGCTGTGCGCACATGCACCTACCCCGAGCTTCCACTTTCAGCATTGCATGAAGCATATCGGTTGTTTACCGTCGACGAGTCTAGCTACGAGAATCTGGATCGAGTCAAGTGGTACAAAAACAATTCAGCGGATCGAGCGCGAACGTTGCTTCAACTACAACACTCGTTCTCTGCTCCCCTCCATCGATCACGCAAAGCAATTTGGTCGGCTGAGGACAAGGTGCTGAAGGCACGAGCCTGGATACGTGCGAATACGGCAACGCCACAGGCGCTATACGATGCAAACCTGGCGCACGACAAGTTCCAGAAACTTGGCGAATCAGTACTCATCAGTGTTGTGGGTGACTTCGTGGAGAAGCAACATCTGAGGATGAGGAAGACCAAGCGCCTCTTGCCTGGTCGCAACTACGAATTCACGCATGCCCTCGCGAGGAAGTATGTGCGTCCATTCCAGCTCAGCGACTTCATGGACGCAGTCAAAGTCAAGAAGGAAATGGATGCTGCCTTTTCGAACGAAGACCCAGGAACGCGGTCGTATATCATTTCACGTTCCGAGGAAGATGGTTCCGTGACAGCGATCATGACAATGGTCAGCGAGGGTACTGTCAAGCTGATGCCTCAGCTACCACATGTCAATAATGAGTTCGATGCCCCGCTTCCAAGGCTGTCGGTCTGGGGTTTCTGCGAGGGTGACTACAATCATCGAGCCATCGATCGAGAGCGCCTGTTCTGGGACATCCATGTTGTGCCGACGGAAAACTACCAGTTCGGCAACCCACTGCAGCCGCAGATGTCCCCGCTCTCATCTACTCAGTACAACGGACCTGCAGTGTGGCCAGCACTACCTGATCCACCACTCCCAGGCAAACATGATGCGAATGCGCTACTACCCATTTGGAGCAGCATCGACGGTCAAGCTGTTACACTGCCTTGGTGGTACCGTATCCTGAACCTCGTTCTGCAGCCGCTCATCTTCCTGGCTGGAGCCACCGCCGCGGACATCCACTCCCACTGTCCTGAGAATACAACTGAAGTTTTCGAGATCGAGCTCGTTCTAGGTTGGCTTGAATCCGTCAATGCGGTCAAGAAGGAGGTTGGCGGTGGCTACGTTGTCCTCCCCGGGTTCTGGGCCGCATTCGGCGATAAGCCTCTCGAGACGGAAGGCGACGACTTCGGTAAGCATGTCAAACGCAATATGAAGAGACATGAAAAGCAGCAGTGGCGCGAGGCATATGGGCGCGATGCATATAATCTTCGGCACTCAAAGCGGACTGAGGATGTGTCCGTGGAGCCGGGAGAGGCGGCTACGGCTACGCAAGATACCAGTGTAGCCGAGCCGAGCACAAGCCAGCAGATACTCAACAAACCTAAACAGCAATACAGTATCATAGGACGAGCTCGCAAATCACAGCAGTCGCCGCCGGCCAAGACGGAAGGATCCACTCCTACAGCCACTCCGAGCCCTGCCGCAATCCAAGAGCATAACGAGCAAGTCCCCACAACGGAGGAGACGAGGGCAAACGTGTCGCAAACACCCGAATCTATAAGCACGCCAGGTGCGGATGTCGATATGGCCGATGCGGATGCAAATGTTGATGATGTGGATGCTGAAGGAGAAGAAGACGACGAGTATTAGCATGCATACATATATGCACCAGTAATGAATGACGGTCTGGGGAAAAGGTGATGATAAGTTGCGAATGTGGACGTGGTTTGCTTTTTTTCAATCAAAAGTTTGTATTTTTACCATGCATAGCGAGGCGCACACTGTGAGAATGATACCACAGCCTCAACGAGGCGACGTCATCGTGAATGTATAGATAATAGACGTGTACGAGTAATTCATAATGCGGCATTCAGTCTTGAGCATACGATAACAATCAAGCCCATAAAGCCTCAGCCTCCGGCTTGGCTTGAGGCTTGCAATAATGGTGATACGCTTGGCTTGATCGGCTTGTTCGCGGATTTGGAGTTAGCTTGATTGAGGCTTGACTAAACTATGTGTATGAGATAATCTGATTGTGTGAAAACTGAGGAACTGCGCCGCATTGGCTATCTGGGCAGAGCCCGGCTATGTATATGCCTGTACACGTGCTATCTTAACTTTTAGTACTAATCGGTACACTCGCTATCACCAGTTATTGAGGCAATCGCAAAATGATCCGAAATGGACTACGTTCCGTCAGCGCGCAACCGACAATTCGAATTCCATACGTCTCTCCAAGTCCCCATATCTCTCTCTCTCGTACTCACGCAACAACAGCAGCGTTCATCGGCGCCCCAACCCTCATAATCTGCTCCCCCGCCCGTATTACAGCTTGCCCCTTAACGTCCTTGGCCAACCTATTCCCCGCTCCATTCTTCTTCCAAACCTCAACCTCCTGTCCTCCCCTCAAAACTCCCACCCTCATCGTTGACAGCAAATTATGTGCAGCATTAGAATGCTCATACACACCCCCATTAAACAGTGCCGTAGCATCCTTCCCAACCACGCTCTTTATCAACGCCTTGCCACCAGGATGTTCCGCAACAAACGCACCAATATTATGAATCACCCCCGCAATCAGCACCAAAGCTGCGCCATCCCCCGAAGCCTGTCGGAGGAATTCGTCCCAGGAGAGCACGGGAAGTTGAGACAACGGAGAGCCCCAATCTAAGCTTGAGCGCTTTGCATCTATGGCTTTTTGCTGTTGTTGGAGGCGACCCTTTTCGATTTCGTTGGAGCGGAAGGTTTTTAGGTCCGAGGTTTGGGGGAAGAGGGGGAGGGCTGAAAGGAGGTAGATGAGCCATTTTGTAGGGTCGTATTGGTACCATTGTATTGCGTTGCCTTTTGTTTCTTGTCGTAAGCTGCAAGGCTGTTTAAGAAGAGACATGAAGGTTTGGGAAATGGGAAGTGGGGAAAGGAAGGAAGGGAGAGAAGGTGACTCACGATAATCACTCGGAAACTCATGGTGGAAATTATGATAGCCCTCCCCCATCGTTACCAGCGCTGTCAACAGGTGATCACGCGGTGTCCTTCGATCATCAAATGGCTGCTCGCCAATCCAATGCGCAAGGCTGTTCACGCAAAACGTAGCTTGTTGCACTAAACACCCACGAACGAGCCCTGCGTACACAAGCCCGCCCCACCAGTCTCCCCACCCGATCCCGGCGACCAGCATAGGGAAGATCCAGGCAGCGAAAAGAAGGCACATGCCGTAATGTTTGTGCTGGAACACGACAATGGGATCGCTATCCAGATCCGAAATATCCGTCCGTCCTTTGAGTTTTGGGTCTTCTTTGAACACCATCCACCCAAGATGGGAGAAAAAGATGCCGCGCATCGCTGAATACGGATCTCGAGCTGTGTCTGTCCAGCGGTGATGAGCACGATGGCCAGAGCTCCACCAGCGTATACTTCCTTGAATAGCTCCAGCGCCTGTGAAAGCGAGGAAGAGACGTAAGGGGAAGCGCGCCGAGTAGCAGCGGTGACTCCATAATCTGTGATATCCGCCTGTTATGCCGAACGCGGTCATGAAATAGTAGAGTATGCTCCATAGTAGTGTTGGGCGCGTAAGGGGCGTGTGGCGTGTGAGATAGAGACCGTATGCTGGGATCAGGATCACGAGAGTGGTATTTAGCCAGTTTATCTTCTTGTACCAGTTGTGTAGGGTGAAGGGTTGGTTGGAGATATGTTGTTCGTTTGGGGGTATGGGGGTTGCGACAACTGAGGTAGGAGCGGCCATGGTGGGGACACGGCTTCCGGTCTACCTTACTTGAGAAGAAGAGGTAGAAGAGATTGAAGGAAGCCAAACGTGCAGGAAACATACGCCTTTACATGTTTTTGGTACCATTATCAAACGGAACATGCCGAATGTACTAGGTCCGCTGCCAGAACAGCGTGGGTTGCCTAATCGGCACACAACATGAAAAACGGCAAAACTATAACGCCAAAAATCCATCGGTCGGGGTCCACGGACAGTTTGTAAGTCCGCATCTTTCATGTGATTGGGCGCGAAGAAGCGGTGGATGAGGTTGATGAAGTTTACATTGCCACGTGTGGTTAGCAAGCATGCAGGAACCTCAACGAACGAATTACTAAGCCGCATCGGATGGTGCATGCGAGAAGCTTAACGTGTTTGATAAGCAAGCGGCGCGTACAAACTGCGCACCCCACCAAGTTTGCGTCCCTACTCGGGCCCTTCCGGTTCTGGAGGTAAATTCTGCGAATTGCCCGAGCAGAGCTCGGGCCTACCAACTCAATAATACTGCTCGCACAAAATCTGCTGTGCTATTTGAATAGCCACATATTAAGATAAAGTATTCCACCATCGAGCTGCCCAACCCATCGATTAATTGATTGGTTTAACGTT
>ML976091.1:0-11073 GCA_010015635.1 Clathrospora elynae | reverse complement strand
AAATCATTACTGCTGCCTATCAGGCCCAGCCAGACATTATGTTCCAGGTCTTCTCCCTCCTCTTTAACCATGGCCACCATCTAGTATGTTGGAAACAGGCTACTGGCATTATCCTGAAGAAGCTAGGAAAGCCAGACTATTCAGCTCCAAAGGCATACCGTGTCATTGCCCTCCTCAGCTGCCTAGGCAAGGTGATTGAGAGACTTCTAGCAAAGAGGCTTGGTGCTCTTGCAGAAGTAAGCAGCCTCCTATATCCCTCCCAGATTGGAGGAAGAGCCCAGAAATCTGCTATTGATGCTGCTTTGCTCCTCCAAGACCAGGTCCAAGAGCAGAGAAAGCTGGGACGCATCACTTCTACTGTATTCTTAGATGTTAAGGGAGCCTTTGACTATGTAGCCCAGAACAGGCTCCTAGCTGTGCTTCAACAACTTAGACTTCCCTGCAGCCTCATCTCCTGGATCCAGTCCTTTCTTACCAACCGCCTGCTCCGCCTGTCATTTGATGGTCAGAGAGAACCATTCCGCAACATTACAGCAGGCATCCCTCAGGGAAGCCCAGTCTCTCCCATCCTGTTCCTCATCTACATTAGGCCTCTGTTTGAATCTACCACTAGCTTCTCCCTCTCCTATATAGATGACCTCTCTATCTCAGCCTCCTCAACAAGCCTCAACAAGAACATATGCCTCCTGGAGAGGGAGGTAGCTACTCTGTTTGGCCTTGGAACCCCTTATGCTATCCAGTTTGATGCTGCCAAGACAGAGCTCATTCACTTCACCACTGGAAGGCAAGCCATCTCAGCAGTTCTCACACTTCCTGACCAAACCACTGTTACCCCCAAGAAGGTTGTCAAGTGGCTAGGCATCCACTTTGACAATGCCCTCTCTTTCAGGGAGCATGTTGCTATTAGGTCTAGCCAGGCCAGGTCTGCCTTCTACAGGATGTGCCGCCTTGCCAATAGTGAACGTGGCCTTTCCCCTTATGCTATCAGGCAGCTCTACATGGCCTGTGTGACCAGTGTAGCCGATTATGGATGCCAGGTCTACTGGAAAGGCCAGGCCTTTGTCAAGAAAGAGTTGCAGGCTCTCCAGAACATGGCCCTTAGGAAGGTGCTAGGAACCTTCCGCAGCTCACCTACTATCCCATCAGAAGTAGAAGCTGCTCTTCCCCCTCTAGCTATCAGACTAAACACTGCCATCCGCCAGTATGCCTTCCGGGCCAGGAAGCTTCCAGACAACCATCCAGTAAAGAAGACTATCCAACAACTAGAGCCCACATTCTATACTAACTCTGGCTCTATCTCAGACTCAGACTCAGACTCAGACCACAGCCACTACAACCGCCAAATGCAGAAAGGTCCTCTAAGACAACTGCAAAGAATTGTCTAATCTATCCAAGCCACCCTCTCTACTCTAGAAGAGCAACTTATCCCTCACTCCTTCCATCTATGGCAAAAGCAAACCCCTTACAGGACAGTCCTTTCTAAGTTATCCAAGGATGAGGAAGCCCAAGCCCACACCACCTACATGCACACTAGGCTAGGAGACAGCCTGCTGGCTATCTATTCAGATGCTTCTTCTGTTGAAGAAGGCAGAGGGATTGGAGTTGGCCTAGCTGCCTTTGACTATGCAAAGGGTGCAAGGGAGGTATACTGGGATACCCTCAACATAGGCATGGGCCAGATTGTCTACAATGGGGAGCTAGAAGGCATCACCCAAGGATTTGAATATGTAGCTACTGTGGCCACACCCTCCCAGGAAATCCAAGTACATGCAGACAACCAGGCTACAATCTACAGACTCCAGACCTCCTCAGACAAACCAGGACAGGCATGGCTACTCCAGTGCATCAAAGCAGCCAACCAGGTAAACAGGAAGGGTGCCAGCATTTCTATTCACTGGGTCCCAGGACACAAGGATGTGGCAGGCAATGAGAGAGCAGACAGCCTAGCCAAGAGAGGAGCCTTGAAGAGGCCATCCTCTAACACTACTAGCCTTGCCATGACTGGTATCAAGTTCAAGAACCTGGCCACAAAGGAGTGGCAGCAGACTCTCAGCAACTACACCCCTCCAGCCATCCACAAGAACCCCAACACCTATGCTGCCAAATACAAGTAGAAGATCCGCAAGAAGTTGAGTGTCCCCTTAGGAACCAGGAGGGAGATATCAAGTGCCTTCTACCAGTTGAAGATTGCCTATGGATATAACAAAGCATACCTTTTCCAGATAGGTAAAGCAGACAGTCCTCTCTGTAGCTGTAGCACTAAACAGACACCAGAACACCTTCTCCTTAGCTGCAAATGGCTAAAGGCAGACCGCAAAATCCTCTAGCATGACCTCAGCAATGTACGCCTTACACTTCCATTGCTTCTCTACACTAAACAAGGCATTGCAGCAACACTTGCCTTTATCAGCCGGACCAGGGTAGGCACACGCAAGTGGCACCTTGGTCAAACTACAGAGGACTGGGCCTAGCTAGTCCCTACTGTTTATTTTCCTTTTATCCTTTGTTTTACTTTCCTTTATTAGTTGCACTTAGGGCCATAACCCTCAACACTCCTTGTACTTTCAGAGATCACACTCTCTTGAGAACTACTACCTCTATACTAGAGGGGCTACTGCCCCTCTTGTCCTACCATAGTCTCAGACTTATATAGGACATCAAATGAATACATACATACATACATACATACATACATACATACTAGCGAAGCTCGTCGAGGGTAGACGTAAGCTTTGAGGTGGTTGCCCAGTGCCTGTTGCACGTAGGCTACTGAGTTGGCTTGTTATAGTAAAACCGAGTCATTGCTAACTGAACTCAACCCAGACATGATGCTAACACGGTTGGAAGCCTAGTGAGAGAAATAGCATACTCACGGATATCTTGCATCTAAACGCCGCTCGCCATGCAAAGTCGTACTCGACTGACCTTTCAGACAGCGAGGCCTTGCTCGTTGCTCCTCGATCCCAATCCCCGCTTGACACCATCCTTCAAGATGGCCCAGTCCACTCTCCCCAGTGGACGTGCACCGGTATACGTGGTCTTGTTGGCGGCGGCGACGTCGGTCAGTCTCCCAGTAACCATCCTGCGCATCATGACCGTGTCCTCTGCGCTCTCGTACATCCGGCCCTTGCCTTCTGTCAGGAATTTCTCGATGAAGCCCTCTTCCTCGTCGGTGAAGGGCAAGCTGACCAGCTCGACAGCTTTGGCCTCCCGGGAGTATAGCTGAGACCCCGGACTCCGCCGTGGTGCGTTAACATGCCTCTGCAGGGTCTCCTCGACCAGGATCTCGAGAAGCGGCTTCTGCTCGTACTCGGGCCGGCTGTGAATCCAGTAGTACATGTCGGTGACATTCCGGTCCGCAAGGTACCTGGCAAACTCGATCCGGACCTTCTGCTCCTCCAGCGGCGGCTTGACGCAATTGTAGTACGCAAGCGCAAGCACGTCATCGCTAGAGTCCATCGACATGCCCGCGATAGTTAGCCAGCCTCTGCCCACCAACAGAGTATGCATGATCTCGTCGGGAAATGTGGGTATTATGCTGGGGTGTGTGAGGTGGCCGACGGCGATGGCGAACTGCAGGTGGTCGAGGGACCAGAGGCCTTCGATGAAGGTCCAGAAGCGCTTCTCGAGGTGGACGTCGCACGCAAAGGCGGCTGATAGCTCTGTCGACTCATGGTGTTGCGGGGACAAGTCTTTTAGCAGGTAGAAGACGAGGCAATGCTTGTTGTGCAGCGTGGTGTCCGAGGAGATTATGCGCTGGTGGAGGTCGTGGAGTTGCTGGCGGGTCTTAGGCGGGTACAGTGCTCGTCCTGGACACGTATGATTAGTTGAGAGAGCTAGTCAATGCGAATTGCGATGTACCTTTGATCTTGAGAAGGTCGAGAAGTCGCTCGAAGAAGGTGCGTCCGCCGAGCGCAGTCCGGAATTCTTGAATCTCGGCGACTAGACCGTCGCTGTAGTCGAGCCCGCGGAAGACGGCGTCAAAGTCCTCCACGTCGAGCATGATGTTTGCTAGTGAGAGGGGTTGATGTGGTTGGGTTGGTTGGGATGGGGTGTAATTCGCGTCGTTGTTGCGCGCTGTCATGTGAACAGGCTTGGCGCCAATCATGGCACATCATTCGATTTATGTATGTATGTATGTATTCATTTAATGTTCAATATGAGTTTGAGACTATGGGAGGACAAGAGGGCGTCACTCTGAACCAATATGGGAACTGTGTAGTAGGGAACATTATTGTTTTGCTCCAGATAAACATGTCTTCGATTAAGTCATTGTATGCTACATGCGCAAGTCATTACAAATACACATTGCTATCGTTGCGGGACTTGTCCCAGATGATGAAAGAAGCAGACCGCTGTTCGCTCCAGACGCCGCCCATGCAACCGTGAGTGGTTTTTTCTCGCTATACTCCTGGTGCGCCGCCTATGCAAAAATGATTTAACGTATGCAAGGGCTATAAAATGCATTAATCATGCTTCCCGTTCTCTTTTTCGTCGCTCATTCATGTCCAGGGCCATCTTCTTGCTGAACTCGTAGCAACTGATCATGATGGCACACGCCGGAGCGATCTTCAGGCATCGAGCCGCCCAGCCCTTGAACAGTCCAGACATGCCTTGTTCGCGGTAAATGTGCATTAGAAAGCGTGGCATAGCCTGGTCCTCCGGTCGTGTGGAGCTGGAAATTTCCTTCGCCGTCTCCCCCACGTGCCGCACGACTTGCTGCCGTGTCTTTCCGACGTCGAACGGTGTGGTGACGAAAGCAGCAACGGCGCCCGATGCCGCTCCGGCGATAAAGCTATCGACCAGTGTGTCCCTGTGATTCTCTTGACTTTTTGAGCGGCTCCGTCGTTGTACTCTCTCTTTACCTCGCCCCATGCGGAACTCAATCCCATCATTCCTTGCCTCCCTTCTTCCTCGTTGATCGGTGAGGACGTCCCTCGTGGCTTCGTAGCCCCACCAGTAGATGGCCGAGAATGGAACGTCGCGCCAGAACGTCAATGTCAGGCCCCTCCACAGACTGAACACGCCCTGGTTCGCCACCATGTCCCGCAGGCCGTCCATTGTCTCGCGGAAGTGTCCGGCAGCGGTGGCGGTATGGTTCGCTGCCTGCATTCGTGTTCGGAACATCTCGATGGGGCTGACGGCGATGGCAGCAAACACTCGGGCCGTCGCACCTGCTGCCAAGGGTATGTACGCGCCGGATATGTTTTGTCGCAGCGGTGAGGCGTGTGCTGTCCGCAACCAGTCGTAGCCGGCGAAGTATATGACGTTTGCCGGCACTGCCATGACCAGCGTCGGTGACAGTCCTCTCCATAGCGTTCGCGGGCCCTCGTTCTGGGCAATCTTCCGCAGTCCGTCCCATGTGCTGTTGATTGTTCTCCGCTCCACGGCGTCTACTGCGCACATCATATCGACGGGGTTGATCGGGGCCAGTGTCGGTCCCGCCACACAGAATGGCGCCTTGTTGTTCATCCAGAAAACTTCTCTGCAGCACGTCGATATACCGAGGTTCGGGGGCAGGTTGCGGAACTGGGTGAGGGTCGCCCCCTTGAAGCCGCGCGGTTGTGGCGATGATTTGCTCGGGACGGATTCTTGTGACTGTAGTCGCACGCGGACGACATCGAGGGGGGTTACCAGTAAAGACGTGAGGACGCTTCCCGACACGGCAGACATCATCTTTTGCCCGAGCGAGACCTCGCCCACACTGCCTCTGTCCGCATCTTCGGCTCGTCGCTGCGTGGCCGTCGCCATCTTTTCTTCTTGTACCCCTAAAGCGCTACCTCGAATGTATACGAAGAGGGTGGTGAAAAGGGCGGCGTGCGCATCGTCTTCGGCGGCTGCAGCAGTACAGAAGTTGTGACGATGGCGAACTGACGCTTGGATCAGGGCTAAATGCTCGGCCGCGACAAACTTTCGCGCGTCATCCCCGCGTCGCCCTGCGCCCGTGATTGGCCCGCGCCGGGACGTCAGAAAAAAGGGCGTTGCTTATCAGATGTGCATGGATGAGAGCTAGACCATTACCACGTGGCGCTCGTCATCGCTGCGACTACACACCTTCAAGCACGCCTGATGACTGCCTCAGTTCGAGGGGTCACACGATTGTAGATATGTATTCTTCCTAGATGGCTAGCGGAAGCGGATCCTGTATCGTACCATACTATCCTCTTCGACACCTGCGACTCCCGACCTACCGCCTATCGTCGCCAAGTACCACCACATTTGCTTATCCAAACCATGGACCCTAAAGAACTGTCTACGAACACCGAGGCGGAGCTGGAGTCCTTCCGCCAGAAATGGAGGGAGGAGGTTGCCAGGGCCAAGGCCAAGAGGCCCGTCTCTGCAGAATCTGCGAACCAAGACCTGTGTGAGAAGCAGCACGGCCGGAGGCTGGATGAAACCAGCACCCAAACCGCTGCCGCTCTTGCAGCAACCAGGGAAGCGAGCTCTGCCTTGGAGCATTATGAAAAGGCAGTAGAGAAGGAGAGCCAGGGCAGTATGGGCGACAGCGTGAACCTGTATAGAAAGGCATTTAAGGTATGTTGGATCCCGACGTCCCTAGGAGATCTACTCTAACATTTCGTAGCTCGACGACAAAGTACATGAAACATATAAAGCGAAACACTTCCCGCCTTCATACTTCAAGAAACATCCACCACAACCACCACAACCATCATCGACCATCCCAGCCTCATCATCAGCGACTTCTACAGCGCCGACCTCGACGCCAAAACCCCAAGATCCAAACCCCGAAAACGCCTCGGTCACAGTACCCAATACCGCCCACCAATCCCTACATGCTCTCTCGCCCGACCTCCAAACTCTCATCAGCTCTTTCTCATCTACCTCAATCCACGGTGAACCACCCCCAACAGACCTCAGCCCCGCACCACCAAGCCCTATTTCCACCATCCCCGAGGAAATCCTCGTCGAGATCCTGCAGCACCTGGCCGTCAAGGATGTAGCCTCCTTCGTCCGCCTAGCCCAAGTATGCAAGCGCCTCGCCTATCTCGTAATAACCGAAGACGGCGTCTGGAAACGCCTGTCTCTGGGCCAGGAGTACGGATTCGGCGCCATGCACTACACGTGGTCCTGCCAGATGGATGGTTCACCACTCAGCGACGACGAAGGCGGCTTCATCCTCGACACCGCAGACCTCAACCTCCCAGACTCCGGAGACGTTGAACCAGCCCCCGAACCCCTTTCCCCACTATCAGCTACCCACCTCCTCGTCCCGTCAACATACCCTACCTACCGCACCTTATTCCACCGCCGCCCTCGCATCCGCTTCAATGGCTGCTACATCAGCACCGTAAACTATATGCGCCCCGGTCAGTCCTCCCCAACAAGTGTAAGCTGGAATTCGCCCATCCACATTGTAACATACTACCGCTATCTCCGCTTCCTGCGCGACGGCACGTGTATCTCCCTCTTGACTACTGCCGAACCGAGCGATGTAGTGCCCTACCTCTACACGGAGCACATGCATAAAAATCACGGCGCGCTCCCCAGCGCGCCGATGAAAGACGCTGTCTTGGGACGGTGGCGTATGACCGGTCCCGCGATCCCTGCCTCTGACTCCAGCGAGAGTGAGGAGGAAGGTACCTTGGTCATTGAAACCGCAGGCGCAACGCCGAAGTACATGTACAAGCTAGCCCTGACCTTGTGCAATGCGGGGCGAGGGACCAAGAACAACAAGTTGAGTTGGCAGGGGTACTGGAGTTACAATCGGTTAACCGACGACTGGGGGGAATTTGGGTTGAAGAATGATCGCGCGTTTTATTGGAGTCGGGTGCGGAGTTATGGCATGGCGTGGGATGAGGGGGCAACGAAGAAGAAGCAGAAAGAGAACAAGTGACATGTAGACATGACCAATCCAAGAATCTTTACCGTTCGCTCGTTGGAACGTTTCATTTTGGCATTATCATAGGTAGACCTCACGTCTTCGCGCCGGCATAGCGTAAGCGTGTCTATCGTGGTGTACACTTTTGCTCCAACATCGACTCTCTACCGCCTGGGCACACCCCTGCCACGTCCCCGGCCACCCATCGCCCTCTGTGCTGCGCCTGGTGGTAGCGGCCTGTTGGGAGCTTGCGGCTGCTGCGACTCTTGGTTCTCTGCGCCGTAGTTAGCACTTGGGTCATAAGACATACGAATTGAGAGTCATACTTATCGTCTCGTCAACGCTCAGAATCAAGCAAGCCGCCTCCGTCGCCGCCTGCAGAGCGTTGACCTTGACCAGACTGGGTTCCCACACAAACTTCTCCATGTTGTTCGCGATGCTCTCCGTCGTGAAGTCGACACCCGCCCAGATGTTGCCCTTCTTGTGCTCCACGCGCAGTCGGTTGAGGATGTCTGTAGCATCGACGCCGGCGTTGTCGCACAGTTGCCTGGGGATGACCTCGAGGGCCTTCGCGAATGCCTTGATGATGGGTTGTTGCTTGTGCGGGATGTTCTCGTCGGCGTAGTTGTGTAGGTAGGAAGAGATCTCCATCTCGACCGCACCGCCTCCGGCAACAATATTTCTGTTCTTGATCGCGCGCTTGACGATCATGATGGCGTCGTGCAAGCTTCGCTCAACCTCGGCGATGAACTGCTCCGCGCCACCACGTAGGACCAAGGTGCAAGTCTTTGCCTCCGGGCAGCCCTCGAAGAAGTTGAAGCGTTCGCCGCCGATTTGTCGCTCGTCGAAAGATTCGCAGGACCCGAGATGTTTGCTCTGGATGTCCGAGCAGGTCGACTGGAGGCTCGCTCCTGTTGCTCGGCATACGCGATCCAGGTCGTCGGCGGATACTCGTCCAGCACAGAAAATGTCGCGGTCGGCAAAGTACTGTGTCGCCAAATCGCCAATGGGCAACTTGCTGAGCACCACCTTCGCACCCGTCTTGTACAGCGCCTCCATCTTGTTGTAGATGATCTGCCACTCTGCGTCGACAATGGCCTGGTATTCGGACACTTGCTCCACCCGCACCTCGGCGTTGTCCTTCTCGCTCTTCAGCTCGAGCTCAACGTTCAGGCACACGATCTTGGGCTTCTTGAATGTCTTCGGCTGCTGTTCGAACCCGGCGTACGAGAACGTCTTCTTGAATGCGACGCCGTTGACGAAGAGCGAGTCCTGGAGCGCGCCACCCGTGATCTTTTTGACGCCGATAAGCTTCTCGTTCAGCTCGTCCTGGTCGAGCGAGAGCACGGCGTCCACAACCATCTTGGTGAAGAAGCCCGCGTTCCGGTGGATCAGTTTGCTGCTCATGGCAGTGGCGGCGAGCTTTTGGAGCGTGTCCCGCTGGTTCCCCTCGGCCGTGTCCACGGCAATCTCCATGATCTTGTTGACCGCCAAGTGTGACGCTCTCCGCAGGCCCTTGATGATGGTCTGGCTGGCGACGCCCTGCTCGACGAAGTCCTTGATCTCCTTGAGTATCTCTCCGGCGATAACTACGACGGACGTGGTGCCATCGCCCACCTCAGCGTCTTGCGATCGTGCGATGTCGGTCAGGATGCGGGCGGCGGGGTGGACAATGTCGAGGAGCTACGTGCTGTTAGGCCGGAAATCGGCTTCTCTCACCCATGGCGTGCGTACCTTCATGACGGTGGCGCCATCGTTGGTGATCGTCTGCCGTCCATTCTCGTCCACCATGAGCAGATCCCCGCCATATGGGCCTAGTGTACCCTTGATCGTCTGCTGTACCGCGAGACAGGCGTTGATGTTCGATATCACCTGTCCTCGGCCTTGTGACTGATCCGTGCCTGCAATGCTTAGCTCATTGATATATGCGAAAGGTCCCCGGGCACCTACCCTCACGCAGCACCACAATAGTGGGCGTTTGACCGCCGAACGACATGATGGCTGAACTAGGAAGCGCAGCAACTCAGGATCAGAGTATTTAGAGCCTTGGATTGGTGGCAGAGCTGGTAAGGGTGGTCCAGAGGGTATCGTCGAGCTGTTCGCAGCTGTATGTTGTCCCCCGCAGACGCGTCCATGAATTTTCCAGGCACGTCCCACCGCCAAGGCCCACTAACCTCAAGATCCAAGTACGACATTTGACCTTCTTTTGACCTTCTACCGCCCTTCTATGCATGTGTACTACATTCGACGCCGGCGCCCATTCAATTATCCCGACCATGCTAGCCAAAACGTCCGCCAAGAAGGTCAGGCCATTCTTTGCTTACCGCCCCATTCCAAACTTACCTATATATAGTTGGCACCAACAAGAAAAACCAGGGACGACATCTGCCTCCGTCGCCTGGAACGCCCTTCAAAAGAGTCCGTAGAAAAGCAAATCTCCATACCGGAGACTATCACACCCCTGGACAACTTTCCGCCTTTACTCCGCATTCCATCCGAGATCCGGAGAGAGATCTTCCGATACGTCTTACCGTCATCAAACAAACGCTTCATCCTCTACACCGACTGCGAATCGAGATCCGTCAGCCGGAAATGGAACAAAAATTGCCGCCCTCATCCCGACAAACAAATGACTCTCGAGATTCTCCGGACGAATCGCCTGATCTACCATGAGTGCCTTTCGGTCATGTATTCAGAGAACCAGTTCCATTTCTACGCTTTCAACTATCTTCCCGTTCTGGATTTCATACGGCATCTAAGCCCGGAAGCCAAGAATCAGGTGCGCAATGTAAGGCTCACGCCTCTGACGGATAAGCAGGACAATCCGCCAGCGTCGCATGATATCTTCTGCACCGTCATACACGATTCGCTACCCGGGCTGAGCCAGCTGCAAGCGGATCCGGTCGTCTTCTTCTAGTCTATCTTTTCGAGTTCTCCGTAGCACATGTTTGTAAGCCTGAGTGTTTTTCGGTTTCCACATGTCCACATTCTCTTCTTCCAAGAAACAAGCGCGATGGCGTCTTCACAAGCGCAGCGTTTCGAGCTACTGCGCGTTTTGATAGACGGGTCGGGTATAGAATCAAAGCTGGAGACAAATTCCCTTTATCAACCACATATGCCTTTGGCAAGAGACTGCACATGGTACGGAGTGATGACTCTTCGCACTTACATCCACGGTGCTAGTGCTACAGGTCTGTAGATAGACTACAAGCCTGTACTCCAATTCAGCATGT
>ML976090.1:70081-114708 GCA_010015635.1 Clathrospora elynae | reverse complement strand
CACGTTGTCTCTACTATCACCGAGTTTGGTTCAGCAAGGAATGTGACAACTTGGAGCGGTGAGGATAAACATAAGTAAGTATGCGTTCATATGTTGCGCTATTACTTCTGTCCTGTTTTTATACTTATTTGCTGTACGTTAATACTAACAGTCTGTAGGACTTTTAAGGATGAGATTACAAAAACCAACCATCGGAAGGCAACAGTTACCCTGCTCAAATGCGAGCGCCGCAGACAGACTATACATCTGATACTAAGCGGATCCTTCAAGTTAGCCCATCCTGAGCTGACGCAATGCCTCAAGGATGTTAATATACATTGCCCATCTCTCTTGCGTTATCTGACAACGCCTGGCACACAAATTGATCGCCAACAGGAAACAGATGAAATTGACTCCCAATCTATCAAACCAGATGATAATCATGAAGCACCAGCCGCTCAACTCCAACTCATCCCAAAGTCCAAACGTGTGCTTAGCAACCCCTTATTATCAGTCCAAACCCTGCACAAACTTCCACCGCAACACCAGTTCTTAAAGCTGCTAAGGGATGCCTACCAAATTGACTACAGTAAACCAAATGTGTTTGCATTCAATCACACACCAATCCAATGGGCTCAGCAATTGAAGTTCAACAATCCGTAGGTTAAGCATACAACACAACATATATTGATAATGTTGCTAATACTACTATAGGAAGCGTCTCCGCACTGTCACCGCTGTGGTATCAAGATTCATACGTGTTTGAAGTACAGTTGTTGGTAGAATTGCTGGTATATTTACACACCTCCGAGGTAGCGTCCGCCGAATGTTTGTGGTTTTGGAGGTTGTTAACAGTACCTTCAAACAGCGCGGCATCATTGAGAACTCTAGCACTTGTCCGTTGGATCACAGAGCGCGCCTATACACATTGCACTGCGGCACAGCAGCTGCCGCAGAATTGCCGAGACGCCTCCGATAGCGACCATTCTCCACACGAGGCCGATTATATCCCCTCTCTCCCACCTCCCCAGAGCAGGACTTTATACACAATCATCATATTACTTCACAAAGCTGATCAAAAATTCAACCACCTCCGTTGCTAAAGTACATAGTCGGCAAAGCGTCTACTTTTCTCTATCATTCACAATGGTTATGAGCCCAATCAATAACGATATACTTGATGGACTCTGCTCAAAGGACCAACTTGACCTCTTGGACTCGGTAGATCGTCTCCGCTCCCAAGGTATCGATCATTATGTCTCTCTACCGCAAATCATCGTTTGCGGTGACCAATCCTCCGGCAAAAGCTCTGTCCTCGAAGCTATCTCAGGCGTCTCTTTTCCAGTGAAGAGCAACCTATGCACCCGTTTTCCAACCGAATTAATCCTACGCAAGACGCCAAACGTCGGCGTCAGCATCTCGATCGTCCCGCACCACTCTCACAGCGAATCAGAGCGTGCCTCTCTCAGCAACTTTCACGAGACACTCGATGGCTTCAATGCACTGCCGGAGTTGATCGAAAATGCCAAGACAGCCATGGCCATCGGTAGTTTCGGTCGAGCGTTCTCGAAAAATCTCTTGCGGATTGAAGTGTCTGGCCCTGATCGACCACACCTTACGATCGTAGACTTGCCTGGTCTCATTCATTCCGAGACGAAACAGCAATCCGCAACCGATATCGAGCTTGTGCAAGATGTTGTCAAGTCATACATGAAAGAGCCTAGGAGCATCATTCTTGCAGTTGTGTCTGCGAAGAACGACTACGCCAATCAGATCGTGCTGAAGCTCGCCCGAGCTGCCGACAAGACCGGAACTCGCACGCTTGGTGTGATCACAAAGCCTGATACTTTGATTCCGGGGTCCGACAGTGAAGCCATGTACATCTCGCTCGCTAAAAATCTGGACGTAGAGTTCCGTCTTGGATGGCACGTTCTCAAAAACATGGACTCGGAAACTGGATCTTGGTCTCTCTCCAAGCGCGACGAAGAAGAGAGGCACTTCTTCTCTGACGGCATATGGACTACGCTTCCTGAATCCATTCTTGGCATCGTACCATTAAGAGAGCGACTGAGCAAGCTCCTTCTCGCCCAAATCGCTGCCGAACTCCCAAGCCTCATCAACGAAATTGAACTTAAGTCTACTGCCTGTCGGACTCAACTACAAAAGCTAGGCCAACCCCGAGCCAATATCGAAGAACAACGTCTCTATCTCCTCACCCTCAGCCAAACTTGTCAGTCCCTCACCAAAGCCGCCGTTGACGGAACTTACAACAATCACTTCTTTGGCGACGCCAAAACCGACGCTGGCTACCAGAAACGCATTCGTGCTGTTGTACAGAACCTCAACCATTCTTTCGCCGAAACCATCGCTCGTGAAGGCCACCACTACGCCATCACCGATTCCTCCAATGAAGCGCGCTCAAGCACTCGCAGTTCAAAAGTAAAAACCCTCGATCGCGCCAGTTTTCTTGTACGCATTGAAGAGCTCATAAAGCGTACCCGCGGCCGCGAACTCCCTGGCACCTTTAACCCCATGGTTATATCTGATCTCTTCCTCGAACAATCACAACCCTGGGAAGCGCTTGCCCGATCTCACATCGAGGAAGTGGCACGCGCGGTGAAAATATTCTTCAAACACCTGATCTCCCACATTGCAGACACTTCCACCTGCGGCGCGCTATTCCACCGATTGGTCGAACCCGCACTTCAGCAGATCGTGAAGGATTTGAGAGGCAAAACGGCGGACTTGCTTGCTCCACACCAGCGTGGGCATCCGATTACGTATAACCATTATTTCACGGAGACAGTGCAAGAAGTCAGGAAGGAGAGGAGCAGGGCAGAGTTCACACGCGTCATTCAGGATTTCTTTCAAATAGAGTCACTCCACCCATCCGGATCACCACATCATTTTGGAGATCCAGACTATCGCCCGTTGTTAGATGCACTGATGGCGCACAATAACCCAAATATGGATCACTACGCGTGTTCGGAGGCGTTGGATTGTATGCAAGCTTACTACAAGGTACGTTGTGCCCACTCCCCTTCACCTAACCTCTTTCTTAGAACAGCTATACTAATAGATGTTTCTGTACGCTCAGGTCGCACTCAAACGCTTCGTCGACGACATTGCTGTCGAAGCTATCGAAACAAACATCATTGCCAAACTTGCCGATATCCTTTCGCCGATCAAGGTTGCGTATCTTGCTGCTGATGTGGTGACGAGCGTTGCGGGCGAATCGGAGGAGAGCTGTGCGAAGCGCAAGCAGTTGACAAATCAGTTGGATGTGCTGGTTAGGGGTTCGGCGACTTGTAAGAGGTTTATGGTCGGAACACTCCAAAGTACGTATGATCCCGTGTCAACATTAGTGGTGAGAGTAGATTGGGAGGAGGCTGATGTGTGATCGTGAAATAGGTACAAGGGATGTGAAAATTCACCAGGGGAGATCTAGAACTCCGTCTCCAGCGTGGTCGTTAGGGCCTGTCAGCACAAGCTCAGGCGAGCTTGTCGACGATGAGGGGCCGGAGAAAGCTGAGATACCCACAGCTGAGGTTTACGATGAGCCGTGGCACAATGGGTGCTCGGGGCTGAAGAAGTCCATGAAGAAGGCCATGAAGAAGGCCAAGAAGGAGAGGAAAGTTCATCTTTCCGAAGCTCCTCCTCCCCATCCGGAAGTTGAACCGGACTTTGGGTTTTAGTGTCGTAGCTGTCACACCTCACTAAAGGCTCGTCTGCATCAAGAATAGCTGTCGCCAAAAGTATATCACCCTTCGTTACCTTCAGCCTGACTGCCGTAGCGCGCCTCGCGGGTTGCTCGATATAATTAGGATACAAGATCGTCTTTCACTTATGCTCTGAATGCATATTGAACATGAATATCACTGTGAATTGCTCTTACCTAATTCATCCTGATGATGCTTGTCAGCGTGTTTCTTTCGACATTCACTCATGTTTAACATGAAATGTAAGGCGTGTCAACGAACGATATAATGGCAGACCTGACATAGAGTTGACAGTAGGTCAATATCAGCTGCAAGATGACGTTCATTCATCCTTGGCGTTCTCACTAGCGTCCACACAGGATGAATGTTCCACACGCATGCATGGAGCTTTGTAGGACTGCATTCGAGGGGAAGCCGGTTTCGCTAAGCACAGTACGGCCTGTGGAAAATCAAGCGCAACAGCATCAGCTTAGAGACCATTTGGGATGACCGAGCCATGCGGGTCAAGAGTACTATTCGCGTGATGGAGACTACTTGGGGTAAGCAAGGCACACCTTCTCTCGCCACCCTTCTGCAACGGTGTAGCCATTAGTAAACGCAGTACATATGTAACGCTGAATGCAACATCCGCTTACAGTAAAGTACATACATACTCCTGCTGACTCTACACTTGGTGCCCTTCTACAGTATTGTCAGTTTCTAGGTTGCTTCTTCTTCTCCAGGCCCATTTCTAGGCACCTGTGCAGAGCCACCGTAACGCTATTTATACATTATTGATGATGTATGCGACGGGCCCAGCCCAGAGACCTGTTCGCGACCTATCTGCGACCCAGATACGGTCCCTTGACCTCGCCCTTCAAGAACCTCTGCCCGCCGCTACTGAGCCAACAGAGCCACCGTCACCATGAAGCGCTGCGACCACACCCGCTGGCTCAGCATCTGTGAGCGGAGCGGCAGCTCTGCTCTTGTGCATTCTAACAGGCCTGCTGGGCACTGTTTGTGCATTACTCCCACACCGCACAATCGCAAATAGATAACCCGGACAACTCGACTCGGATTGACGCAACCACATCATGGCAGGCAAATGGGATCAAGAGCCTACTCTAGGGTCTACTGAGGCAGGCCTGGCTAGGTAAAGTTGCTCTGTCACTTCCAATAACTCATTACTGACTTGTCGCAGACTTCTCGCTAAGGAAATTGCAGTGCAGTTCAAGTAGGTTACATGCTCTTCCACAAAGATGGCAACTAACACAACTTCTAGACTCGATAAACTCAAGAATGAGGTCACGGAGCTAGAAACCGAATGAAAGGATCTCGGGGCGCGATGAGGAAAGCTCAGTCTCTTCGTCGCTGAGAAGCGTTGCCGCACGTTCGCCGACAAGTTTCAGGCCGCCCTGCCGCCCGAGCTGAGGGATATGGTGTACGCCCATGTCTGAGACGACGCGATACTGAACCTCACCTTCGACGACGTGACCGTCTACGCTACAGAGCCGGGATATCGTCGCTAACCAGCGCTGCCCGTGCAAGGCGAGGTTGCGAGCAGATACTAGATCAAGCAGATGCCGTGGTCTGTCGCATGCACCAAGGATCCATGTTGTTGCTTGCGTTAGTGGGAGCTCCCGGTTTTGGCCCAACACCAGTTCGTCGGCATGGAGATTGCTAAGGAGGCTGTCGCGGCATACTACCACACCATGCAGCCTGACCGCCTGGGAACTCAGCTCGGTGAGTTTATCAACTTCCTAACCACGGACCACTTTCACCTCGTAGTCAAGCCCACCGATCACTTTCGCCGCCTCGAGATCAGGTTGGATTAGCGCCACATTGGCAATTACCAGCCTCGTCTATTCCAGGAGGTATTTTGTTTACTCAGCGATGATTACTGTGCCTTGCACAAGATACGCATGAGGAGAGACTTCCAGCTATCTTTCAAGATCGCGTGTTGGGGAAATGAAGTCAAGGCCATCCGAGGTCTTGAAGCCACACGACCCATTGCAGCCAGGTTCCACGAGGCGGACGCCAAGATCACCTGTCCTAGCATGGCATCCATAATTGGGTAAGGAGTATGATGTCTCGGATTACTACGATTTGCCACCGGAAAAGTGGGAGTCCAAGTGGAGTAAGAGGGTGAAGAAGGATATTCGCCGCACCACGAAGGCGCGCAGTTCGGGCTACGACACAAACACTGTCCTCAACGTCATGTTTCATGGCGGCTACGCTGGTTTCAACTTCTTGAACCCTCCTGCGCACGCCCCTCCTGGTGTAGGGTTAGCTAATTAGTCTCCCAAAGACGATGGCGCTGACGACCACTAACTCGGTTTAGATAGCGAGGCTCCCGACTCGAGTAAATATTGAGTGCCTCGAACACTCAAGATACGGCGAAGCGCTTCAGGGGTGTACGTCCGTATGGGTTCAAATGAGCCTTGAATGATGGCATAGCAGTAAGGCAAGGGGATAAAAGAGGCTGTGTGCACAGTACAATCAAATTCAACATCAAACCCTATGGAGACAAATTCACTTCAGCAGATTTTCAGCATATGTTGGCAACCAGACCGCGTTGCAGCACTCTCATTCACTCAATTCAACTTCGTCATCCGTGTGCTGACTCCTCCATCCATCCCTTGCACGACCTAAAAGCAGAAATGGTTGAAGAACGCCAGGTATTATGTATAATCCAACTCCAGACATTGAAGTCGCATGTTTTCCCCGGCAATATACCTCAAGACACCAAAAAAAAGAACGCCGTATGGCAACCCACATGTTTTGTTTACCAAGGAAAATTACCAATCCCAAACCCCAACCAGCGCTATGCTTGCTATGTACGCGCGAATTTGAGGAACAAAGAACATATTGACGATTGGAAAATAGAGATTAGTCGGTATTGGTATTGGTATCGATACCGTAGTAGTAGTAGCGGCATCAACAAAAAGGACATTGAGACAGGACGGTGGGGTATCAAACCATGAGATCAGACAAAGACAAGCAGCAAGGAGTCAAGCCACTGTCGACTACGATATGGGCGAGGTCATGGGCGAGATAGTAGGCGATTCATGCGACGACCGCCTATCGCTCGTCCCAACAGCATTAGTGAACAGTGCTGTCGAGGCGCTGGCATTCGTTCGTGTGGGCGGTGCAGGTTGCGTCGCCGCACCGTTCGGCTTTACCGTTGCAGCTGCGGCCGCATTTGCCGAGCCTGGAGGTATAGTACTCTCTGCTTCTTCTTCAGGGATCGTGGGACAGTATGTTTTGAGAACATGTTTGAGTGCTGGGCGGCGGATGGGTTTCGAGAGGAAGAAATCCATGCCTGACTCGAGACATTCCTGTTACCAATTAGCATTTGATTGTATCTGTAAGGATGGTTAGGGCTTGCCTTGACGTTGCTCTCTTCGGCGTAAGCTGTCAACGCAACAATAGGAGCCGAGAAACCGGACTGTCGAATAAGTCGTGTGGACTGCAGACCATCCAGATTAGGCATTTGGACGTCCATGAAAATCAGATTGTATGGCGCTTGACGCTCCATACTCTCCTTGACCTTGTCGAGCGCTTCTTGGCCATCTTTCGCAACAGTCACGTCGTAGACGTCTTCCAACTTCAGCATACGCAAAACGACTTCTTGGTTTGTCTTATTGTCTTCGGCAACTAGCACCTTAACTTTGTCTCCACGCTTCGTTGCCTCCGCTTCCACGCGTTTCATAGCAGCCGCCTGTGAATTGGGCGACTCCAATGGCGCATTCGAAGCAAAGAAGGGCTGACTTAGGCCGACAAGACGGGGTTGATTGTCTGTGTCGAATGCTACGGGGCCCGCCGGAGCGGTGGCAGCAGTAGTGCTAGTGAGAGGAGGGCCACTTATTGCTGATTGTACCGAGCGAGCTGAGAGCGCATCCTCGGGCGTACGACCTCGCGCATCGTCGAGCGACAGACTTCTACGCGGGGTCGCAACCTCCAGGTTGACATTCCTCGAGCTCGCTGTGCTATCAGCACGACTGGTAAGGTGCTTCAATGGTATTATCATAGTGAACACACTCCCTTGGCCGACCTCGCTCTTGAGGCCAATGGTGCCCTTCATCAAACCAGCAAGTTGACTGCAGATACTTAGGCCAAGACCGGTACCTCCGAACTTCTTGCTGAGACCCAAATCACCCTGAACGAAGGGCTCGAAGATCTTTGTGTGCAGATTCTCCGGAATACCTGGGCCAGTATCTTCCACTTCGAATTCGAATGTCAGCGACCGTCCAGGTGGTGGTGTCGCTGACCTCTCTTGGGCCATGAAGTGTGAGTATTCAGTCGGCTTGTTCGCCGGATTGATGACGTTAGCTGTATCGTAGTTGCTCGGAGCAACCACCGAGATGGAGCCCACTTCCGAGGTCGACGCTCTCATGCGATTCTTGGAACGCATCGAACTCTGCCGTGATTGTAAGGACGCCTTCCGACTGTTCAACATCGATGCTTCCCCGCAACATCGGATTGTGAGCGTTACCGATCCGCCCAGTGGAGTGAACTTCAAACTGTTCGACACGAGGTTGATCACGACCTGGAGTATCCTGTGCTGGTCTCCATACAGAATCATGTCTTTCACCCGACCTAATCCAAATGGCCCAAGATCTCCGAGCTCGTTGGGCCGTCCATTTTCGTTCAGATTGTTCTCGTATGGACCTTCGAATTTGACAGCCAGGCTGATGTCGCCTTCTTTAGCTTGCTTCTCGAAGATGGCTAAGACCTGCGAGCTGATATCTCGCAACCGGAACTCTTTCTCGTCGAGACTCAGTTGTTGTCCAACTTGGTTTTTGCTGCGTAACATCAGCCATGGCTCACCAGACATGAGTTGTGGGTTCAAACTTACCTAAATGTCAGGAGATCAGTCAATAAATTCAGAAGCAAATCTCCACTCTTGTAAATTATACCCAAAGAGCGTTTCATCTTGATAGGATCGTCTTCCGACATGCACACGGCGCACATGCCCAAGATGCCGTTGAGAGGGGTTTTGAGCTCGTGAGAAATGTTCGCGATGAACAAGGTCTTGCTCTCGTTGGCTGCTTCGGCTGCCTTCTTGCTCTGCTCAAGCTCTGCAGTTCTTTTCGCCACCCTCTCCTCGAGCCGTTCATACTGCATCATGAGCTCGTCCGTCATCTCGTTGAAGGTCTTGGTAAGATCTGTGAGTTCATCGTGAATGAAGTGCTTGCGATCCTTGACTTTACTTGGGATGCGGAACTGCCTCCTCCTTTCGGCGTCCTTCTTTTCTGCTCGGTTGAGTTTCGCGTTTTTCCGAAAATGAATAATCTGGCCAAAGAATCCCTCTTTACGAGCAAGTGCCCCGTCATCTGACTCGTCATTCCCGCCATCGTTCTGGGAGCTAAAGGTGTCATCCTCGAATAATTGGGGAGCTACGGTCTTCTTGGTAGCATCTCGCAATCTTCTGATTGGTTGACTGGAGAAATGGGCGACGGGAAAGACGAGTATCAGCATGGCACCCATTGTGCCAAAGACACAGGCAAGGATGACGTTGCGAAGGCGGTAAATGGGTCCCCAAACCTCGCCATGTGTTTGCTCTATCATGATCATCCAATCGACCATGGGACTGTTGATGACAGCGTACCCAACAGCGACGGTGTCACCATCCTCGTTGACGGTAGAGATGTCGCTACCTGCGTTGTTCGAGGCACCGGTAGGCTCAGTAAAGCCTTTGCGAATGGCGGGATATCGTGTCCAGTCAAACGGTGGCGGATCAAGAGCAGTGTCGTATTGGCCGTGTCTTTCTACGTCTGCTCTCTGTGTTGGTGGGAGGAGAAAGCGCACCTGGGCATTCTGGGGAGCACTGGGACTTGCAGCATCGTATAGGTAGCCCGTAGGGAACGTATTCGTTGCATTATCCGGACCGAAAAGCATGGCCACACCACTGTCGTCAAGGCCCTCCATGGCGTTGACAACTTTGGTGATGAGCGAGGCGTCCAGTACCGTCGTCAGCCAGCCTAGCGTATCGATGTTCGACGTGTTGTTGATGATGGGCGTGGTGATGGATACGAGGCTGAGGGATTCGTTGACGCGGTAGGGCCCAGAGAACAGGTAGCTTGTGTTGTCGATAACCCTGCCCTCGTAATGGGCTTTGTAGGAATTGAAGGTCGAATTGAAAAAAATCGTCTCAACGGTGAATTTGGGGTACAGTTCGGAGATGAAGCCATACTCGGGATCGCCCAACGTCGCATTCTGCCCGTCGGGCTTCTGGTATGGAAGGACGACGTCGGCCATGCTGCTGGCGGTCCGGCTAAAGATAGAGCTGTCAGAGGAATTGTAGGCGTATATCTGAGCCTGTATGGCCACGCGCGTCTTCGCATCGCCCGAGAAGACGGCATCGAAGTCCTCGCCTGTCCGCGACCAGAGCGAGTCAGTGATGTTGCCGGCGTAGTAGCGACCGAGAGCAGTTTGGGGCGAGAGGCGGTTCGCTGCCTGTTGGACGAGGATCTGCATGAGCGCTAGGTTAGATGACAGCTGGGCCGACTTGAGCGAGGCCGTTAGTGTGAGTCGGGTCGAGCTTACGCAACCGTCAGTGAGGAAGTTCCGGGGACGCGGAAGTGGAGGCTCTTACCGAATGTCCAGCACAAAGCTGTGGTTCGTGATCTATGCAACGTCAGTGACACCCTGCAAATATAGTAGAGCGTCCGTATATACCCATGTTGCCACTGCTATTACGGCGAGACCTATCATCGAGGCCAGCAGCACAAGACATCCCAGTTGCTCGCGAATAGGAATCCTCATCTTGACCATAACTGTCGACAACCCTGCTGTATGCCCTTCAGAGCGAGAATACGCAGCGGTGGCGGCGATCCGTCAGCGGATAGGCCCGTTGTCGGGGAGCGAGAACGGTTGCGAGCGTCCCATTCCTTGCGGTGCGGTCGTGCCGGCGGAGAATCAGCAGGAAATGTCGATATCGGTGGGTTGTAGCTCGTGGCTCGCGGCTCGCGGAGGGCAGGCGCGGTGGAGTGAATGCACATGCACATGCACGACAAGAGGTGCTAAGCCAGAAGCAGCAGACAAACACGTTCACTCAGCTACACGAGGGATCTTAGTTGTTGTTTGTTATTCCGGCTGGCGTTGTAAAGGACGAAAAGAGAGGACGAGCTGCTGCTCTTGCGTGTGTGTGTGGGTGGGTTGTGGACCGAGTGGACCGAGTGGACCGAGGATGGGAACGAAAAGAAGTCCAGAGCCCAGATATGCCGGGTATGTCGCGTCCGCTACGGCGGGAAAGGATACGGTATAGCGCGGACCCGGGCTTTGATTAGCTGCCGTCCCTTGAGGTTAGAGGCGCTGCCCGTTGTCTCGCCTGCAGAAGAAACACGAGCTGACCCTGTCACTCAGTGCGCCCCAGCTGACGGATGCACGAGAGGCATCTCGGGTGAAGGCTTTAGAGAGACGGCAATGTAGACGTGCACGTTTTTGACCACAATTATAACGGTATTAGAGCCGCAAGAAGATGCCCATCGAAATCCGTCCGCGCTTTCGCTTTCGCATCAATACGAGAAGAGATTTGGCGGGCGGGGGGGTTGCTGGTCTTCTTTGACAATCCCATCTCCACTGACACGAACCGATCGGTCGAGAACATTTGGGCGACCAGGGTCTTGACATCGCGCCATACCCCAGGGAGACGTTCTGCACTGGCACGAACATTTACGAAAAACAACATCGATACTCAGATTCTATGTTTACGCATCCAACGGCTGTTGGATGAAATGCTAATGTTGATCCAACGGTCCGCGCCGCTGTCGTCTCCGATAGCTCGCTGCCGACCCCGCTTATAGCCCTCCACATAAGATCGTCTGCCCCAGATCTCCCTCTACTCGGCCCTATTCCACGTCACAGAATAACCTGGGCTACCGCAGATCGTTGCCTCTTGTGTTGTTCGCGCCTGTCTCAAACATATTTTATCCATCTCGGTTTGCAGCACCATGATCCACATTCACGACTTGACATCGCTCGCAGGTGTTCGATGCGCAAACGCCTTTAAACGGTAAGCCCCCAGACATTCGAGAGCATATTCAAACTCCATTCGTAATGGACATACTACCCTGCCCAGTTACCCATGCTGTAGTGCCCAGCAGACGACCCCCGATGCGGCGGCAGCGCCTCCCTCGTCAAAGAGGCTGCCCTCTCCAGCCCATCCGCCTTATTCGTGTAGTTCTTGCCCATCTTCTTCAAGAACGTGAGCACCACCACCAACCCACACACCACCTTATCAACCCCATCTCTCCCCGTCGTCAGGCTGTCGCGGTATATCGTCAACTCGCCAACCTCGGCACCCCTAACTGCCAGAACCCCCTTCTCAGAGTATGTGAAGCGAGCGATGGCCATGCTCGAGTTCTTCTCACATAGGATCAGTGAGACAGGTCGCAAACCGAGTGTCCAGGCATATGCCCTGTCGCCCACAGTGAAGGTCCAGTCCGCGAAGTTCAGCGACTCCATGTTGTATGACGTGCTCAAGCCGTCCTCCGCAGTGTGATCGAAGTGCGCGCGCGGCCGCCAGGGGAAACCTCCGTAGTCATCGAATGCCAACGAGGCGATGTTGCGCTGCTGCATGTCCTGTGATGTGTACAGCACCTCCATCTCCGGCTTCTTTGAGAAGACGCGGAAGCTGTTCTTCGTGATCCTGTACGATGAAGCCGCGGGTGCGTCGTAATCGGCCAGCATCTGTATCTTGCGATCATACTGGCGCAGTCGGTAAGTGGTGAGGGGCTCATTGTATGTGCCGAGTTCGTAGGCCGGGGCTGCTGAAGCCTCGTCGTAGCCCGGGAGCTCGTCATCTTGCGCGACATCGAAGTCGAGCGGGCTCATGCGCTGTGTGGCTGTCATTGTGCATTCGAAAGCTTGTGTCTCATGCTGGCCGAACGGCGCTGGCATATAAATACTGGTGCGGCGCATACTTGAACTGCTGGTGCGACGCTCGTGGCACGTGTGTGGTGTTCGTCGAGTAATGACCGTGTTGAATCTCGGCCAATGATTGCATTAGTCATCAAGCTTGACGCGTGTGAAAGACGTCACCTACTTCATTCGTGAAGAACATGCACATCTCGAAATGCACCTCAGAATAGACGCGTGAAGAAGCGTTTCTGAAAGATTCTGCCTTGAATCGGAATCAGGTAAACTACAAGTTGCAGAATACAGCCTTGGCGAGTATGCGCGACGAAGACGTGTACAGTCAGGCCTACAGCACGCTGGTAAGGTACCACTATTACATGCCTTTGATGTATCATGAGCAAAAAGGAGTGATTAAGTTCATCGAGAGTGAGGATGAGTTTAAAGATAAAGTAGAAGAAGAAGCTACAGATGGTGACAAGCAAGACTCGGGAGAGGACTATAAGAGGTTTGGCGGGCTCAAACCAGCCAAGAGACGCGACAACGAGCCCGTCTGGGTGAGAAAGAAGAACAGAATTGCAAAATGCGGCCGTATTGGTAAGGTGGGAGTGTAGGTGCCGCCAAAGCCAGATGCGGCGCTGGGGTCAAAGACGGACACAGTGCAAGTACCGGAAGTCTTAAGTTTGGTGTATGGAAGTACTGCGATTGAACTGAAACCTTATCGGTATTCTTTTCGATGATATCAGGCCTTTGTGTATGCGCGAGATAAGACTGGTGCTGTGTTTACTTACCAGCCTGAATTTCTTCTTTCTCGGAACAGCCCGACGTGGTTGCTTTCAAACCACTATCCGCGAAACAACTTTCGGAAACACCAAATGAAGTAACGACGGCGATTTGATCGAAATCAGAGCCTTGTTTCTCACCTACCGTTAGATCTACAAGCTCTACATTCTTCCGCCAGAACTCGTCCGTCATAAGAGAGGACGGCGACAAGCACGACTATGTGTACTTGAATAACCACATGCATCAACATTCAAGTAGGGGAGTTGCTCGGATCGCAGCGCCCACTCATACCCCGCGTCACTATCGATACGTGCCGAGTGTGCGGCTCGCGATGCTCTGAAGCAGGTCTCGACGGTTTTAAGCAATTAGTCCCTGTATTCAGCATCGTGCAGGCGTACTGGATGAGTCCTGTGCCTCTTTATCCTAGTATGAAGATCTCGACGCGTATTGATTATGTTTGAGCGTATTGCCATGCAGACCGAACATGTCAAGATTCCCGGGTAGACGCTAATTGTATAAACAGTGTCGAGAACGCTAGTAAGCAGAACATGGCAAGCTCATGTGTTGCGGGGGATGTTGTGAGTTGATTTCAATTTTTCGTTTCCATAATCTCGTAAATCGCTGTTTTGTCCGCGTGCAAACTATGTACACGGCCAAAACCTTGTTCTTATGGCATTGCCCCAGTGACTATCAACCCGCAATAAGCTCATGTTTAGCACACATGAACGTCTCCGAGTGCGCATCTTGTCCCATTCTCAGCAGCACATATAGCTCGAGGCCATTTCGTTGCTTTCGTCGCTCGGGTAAGAACAGTTCCGTCGTCATTGCTTCTCTGGGACAGGGATCCAGAAGCCTGAGGAGCTTCAACTACGATCGGAAGTATCTAGACATAAAACTCACCAGACTTTGCGACACAGTCCCCATGTTGATGACCGAGATGTATACACCAGGGGTAACGAAGGTAGCACATTGCCGACCCATCGTAGGCCTTGTTAGGTCCGAGGGGGTACGATTGCACAGACTTGTTGAGGCGCGGGAAGTCCTTCAACTGACGTGAAACCGCGAGGCGATATTCGACAGGAATACCGGATCCGTCAATGAAGATCTCAAGACAGAGTGCTGTTACGGTTGAGGGGTGTGTCCTGAGGATGTAGAGGAGCGCTCTCAGTGCTGCTGCACGTATATCCCGTAGCTTCATCTTGCGCTTGTCAACTGTCGTCTCCAATTCTTCGAATATGTGTTTCGCCGGAAAGTTTCGTACTGTTGAAACGATATGTGGCCATAGTTTGACGTGAGAGGTGATGCGCATTAGATCCATTATGCTGATACGAATGTGGATCATTGACATCTGCTTTGTCAGCTGCATACGTAAGTTGATCTTGCATCCCTCCATAGCGTATATGCGATACTTTTTGCATGTTCTGTAAGGGTAACGACGGTCCAAGTAGGGTTGTCGAAGACCATGTCGCTGTGACATCATCCACTAATGCAAAGCTTGATATCCCGAAAATGACGTTTGGACGTCTGTGGATGTCAATTTAAGTGTGAAGAGATTCTTACTCCAGAATCAGAGAGAATAGACTAATTCATTGGACTCGCGATTGATCTGGCACAGCGCGAAGCCGGAGCTTTTCCAGAGCGCTTTCCAATCTTTACAGTCGAGATCCAGAACCAGCGCATCAGCCTGGGCGAGAGCTTCTTCGAAGATTCTGGGTTTGAAATTTCTGGGAAGAGTGAACAGAGTTGGCTTCGCCTGCCTCATGAATGTCATCTGCCGGGTAGGGGAAATTGAGAATCCCCTCTGGATGTCGGAGTATACATGATACCTGGCGTTCTTGTCGGTAATCGAAAATACCGTGAGTTCAGGACTTGCTTTATTGCAATGAACAAAGCCACTTGCCCCATTTCTGCGAATACCAATGCGACCAAGCAGGGAGATAAATTTCCGCAGTTGTAAGTTGTCTTGCTTGAGTGCACACAATGCCTTGGTCAAAGATACTGCATCAACGCCGCTTTCGGGACCGTAATGTCTGTCAAGAACTGACACACTGATTTCTTTCGAATAGATGAAATGAACATCTGGGGCTCGTTCTCAACCCCAAAGGAACCGGAGCAAAGGAAGGACGTCGAGAAACGCAGCGAGGTCGAAAAGTATATCAGGGCATTCGAATAGACGTGGGCGCTCGAGAGGGTAGCTAGGGTCGAGATTTATGATGACTGTGTTGAGCATGCTAAGCTGGGCTCCGAGTTGCCCAAGCCATTCAGCACCGCTAGCGGTGAAGTATCCGCCCCTGTCGTGATCTATGGGATGGGGGTATCTGAGACCTTGATAAAAATTAGACCTAGTGAAGACAAACGAGTTGTTTTCGAAGAACATGGCCACAGCTCCGTGGTAGATTTGGCGACAAGACCGAAAAAACAGGCTGCAACCCGGAATACTAACGCTTAATAGTTCAGGAGTTTTGTCGGCATTGCTCCCAGAGACGTTTACTCTGACATTAGCTTGGAACGAATGATCATACCTATGAAAACTCACTCCAAGCGGGTTGGACTCTTGTTCTCGGCAGGTCAACGTTACCATCGTTCCCTCGGCGATGCAGTCTTGAGTTGAAAACGCTTGCAATCAGTAGAGGATCGGGGAACTCCATCAACAGCGCGTAAGTCTCATTCCTGAGTTCACCGGAAAAATCGAGGAACGAGAGCCGCTCTTCGTTCAGTGACTTCGAGCGACCATTCGATATCGGTACTGAGGGACGCTTCGAGAGGAATGGTGCGACAGCTTTTGGAGCGCACGGCTCCGTCTCAGGCCGAGATACCCCATTGACGCGTGTGGGTTGAGATACCCCATTGACGCGTGTGGGCCGAGATACCCCATTGACGCGTGTGAGCCGAGCCATGAGATAGAGTACAAGCTTGTAGCAGAAGGTCGAGAGTCGTGAGGACAGTGAGCGCTGGGATTTTGGGGTTTAGTCGGAGCGACTAGCGCGACTAGTGTAGACCGAAACGGGGAGCCAGCTGGCACCTCATCGGGCGCGCGCAAGACAACATGAAGACGTCAAACTCACAGATACGAGGACTCTGGACTTCAAATGTAGTTTTATATAATTTTATTTCTTAGTTTGCACGTGTATCGCCATTTACCGCAAAGACGTGTGTGAGATATCCTAACCCTATCTAGAACCCACAATCCGCCAACCCAGCGCGCAAAATTCTCCTGCATCACTCGCACGACTCCAGCCTGAGCTGACCCCAAGCCCAGAGTGATCGTGCCACTGGCATCGGTCGACGTGAGCCCACTGCCGCAGAGTGAAGCGATCGTTCTTAGTGCTCGTCGCGATAACGGGAAGTATATCGTGTACAAACTCGACCGTCTGATGGTTCTGATTGAGCTTTTTGAAAGGCTCTAGATCCTCACATTTCGTGCACATGGCCTGATACAAGACACGAAACTTTGCCCCGGACGTCGTGTTTGCTGGGCGAGAAGCCCGCAGCAGTTATGCGCTCGTGCAGCAATGTCGATGGCACTGTTGCCCAGGCTTGGGATGCCTCAGAAATCGGCGAAGACCCAGATCCTGTTTAAAAGATGAGGCGAAAGGTACAAATGGTCTGGCGACGCAACTCCGGTCGGTGGATCTTTTAGCTCTGAGGTGTACAGCCAGCAGAGGAAGGCATCAAAGACGTCGATATCCCCCTCAAGGTTCAGGGTACGGGCACCGCTCTCCTCAAAGATATTGTTGGTCTAATGCAGCGGCAAAGTATGCTGAGTGCCATATCAACAACCCACGAAAGATCACATAGCTATTGGTTTGGCCCTTGTCGTGGACGATGATGGTTACCGGCTCCTTGTGATTGTAGCACGTGCTACTGTTGTGTTAGAACCGGTGACTTGGGTTGCAGTGACCAGTCAAAACGTACCTAGGAGCTGCTACAGACGGACCCTTGCACACCGAGAGGTCGCCCGGATGAGGCAACCTAGGTAGCTTGAACACGGTTCTGCGTCAAGACATCTGATGATTATGTATAAGTTGACTCGTTGAAAGGGGCTGACGCTAGTCGACGGAAACTTGAAGGCGCACGGTTGAGGCTTGTGATGCTTCTCGTAATGTGACTGAAAGTCAGTCGTTGTCCGGCAACGGTCTTTCGAGATAGTTGGCGCGATGCGACTGCGCCGGAGCGTCGCCTCCAGTCAGACATGGTGGTGAATGTCACGCTCAGGAAAATCTTCAGTCACTGTTCCACTAGCGCGATATGGGATGAGGATGGCGACCGATCAGCATTGAGTTTTACCGCACTTTGACCACCAACACGTCCATTACCACCATGGTAAGCAACATGATGATCCGGCGTTTTTTCAATCAAAACCTCGGGTTCTCATGGGTCCAGGACTGTCTTGGTCAGGCTTCGTGGCTAGAACAGGGAGGTACGAGGAGGGGTAATGGCGGATGCGCAGGCTGACGCTCGTCCACGGGGCTGTTTGCCTCAAGCATCGTCGCGGACCGATCGGCCATGGTAGGCTGCACTGAAAGGAGGCAGGCGACAAACATGGAAGCACGCACCGCGAACCAGAGGCGAGCTCGCAGCCAGACGCTCTTTTTTCAGCAGTGGGTGTTTGGTGAGAGGAAAGTTTGAAATGTTCCACGGTTGGATGCGCGATGCTACCGCGCAAGGAAGTCGGATTGCCTGGAACGCGCGCGATTAGTTCGCCATGCCATCCACAAAGACAATGCCACACGGACCTCTCCAGCACGAACGCCAACATGATGGCAGGCACAGCAGACAATGCAACGCGCACTATAATTGATGTCTTTGATGCTTCGCAAGAAGTAGCTGCAGCGAGCCCCAGGCGATCCAATCGGGTTTAGCGTATATGATGGGTTGGGCGATGGGGCCCGTCCTCAAACTCCCTCGAAGCGCAACGAGAGAACGTTTTAGCGATCCGCCCAATATGATGAAGCCGACCCCCAGCTGGGCCGACAAGCCCTTTCTCTGCCCTCGCGGCCACCCACCCATCCATCCTCACCCACCACTCCCCCTTGCTTTTGCCCACTTCTGCCGCAGCCGCACCCGCGCCATCAACGCGCATCACCTGCTCGCCGCCAGCTAGACTTACTGTGAAGGGCATGCTATGTAGTAGCTGTCTGTCTTTTTCACACGCACTCACCGCAAACCAAAACCTCAACACCAGCCCGCCAGCCTCGCACCATCCGCTGCAGCCATCTCGCCGTCTTCACGACACCACGCCGCCGATCCACTGCACGCGACCATGACGGCAAAAGCAAAGTCACTCGTCGTTACCCTCAGGCTGTCGCCGGATTCACTGAGCACATTCCCGCACGAGCCCGCAGCAGCACCCAAAAAGGAATCGAAGCCCTCGCCGCCGACACCTGCGCCCCAGGTCGTCGAGCCTACACTCACGCCCGCTGATCCAACGGCCAACATGAACGGAAACGCCAGCACATCGTCATCGCTCGCACCACCGGCCTCGAAGCGGAAAGGACCCAAGCCGGGCACAAAGAGAACTGCTGCACAGATGGAGGGTGCAAACGGTGCAAACGGCGCAAACGGCGCAAACGGCGCAGCGTCCAAGGTATCAAAGGCCAAGCCAGGACCCAAGCGGAAGAAGATGGGCGACGTTCTCAACGACCCCAACTCCAAGGGGCCCTTCGCAGCACCGGCCCCAGTCAACAAGGCAGGTCCCAAGGGCAACGCCGGTGTCATCAACGAGCGGCTGCGTGCCCTCGACCGATCAGGAAAACATTGCCGACGATGGGAGAAAAAGGGGTTCCAGGTCCGAAGCTTCACGGGCGTGCTCTGGCAAGTCCCTACCTACCAACCAGGCCGCAACTCGGCTTTCCCCGACGACGTCAAGAGCGAGTCGACGGGCTCCAGCGACTCCAAAATCAAGGACGAGAGCTCGGCCGTCAGCGACAAGAGTGGCCTTACGCCTGCACCTACTCTGATGAACGGCATTGCCAGCTCGCCGGCTCCTATCCCTGCTTGAGGGTGTCACGTTCCCACCCAGCATCTGGCACAATTTGTATATGCTGCGGCTTCATTGCTTCATTTCCTGAATTGTGTTTGTACATGGACTTGTTTTCTCCATCACGTCCGGCGTTCACGGAGCGCACTGCATGTCTATCTAAAAGGCGTTATCTTGGTACAGATGCTGAATAGCGAAGGGAACGGGGCTTTGCATAGTTAGTAAGAGAGTCGAGAGAACTGGATATCACAACATATGCTTGAAGCATGCTCCTCGTGATGCCATCTGTTGTTCTATGGAAGACATGTACAGCGTGACGGCGTGAACCGCGTTATCGTAAAGCGGGGATCGTCACGATAGCTCGGATTGGAGACAAACCCCCGTCCATCCATCATTGACGCCGACTTGACCGGTCCTTCTTCCCAGCCCACGACCACTTCTGCTACCGCCCGAATAATGAATGTATCGGTGACGACACTCCAGCAGGAACCCATGTATCGTTGATCCCGGCCCGTTGGCACCTGCCAGCACAGAGCTTCCACCTCGGTCCGCATCCTCCCGTCGCATCCACGCCTGGTTCAACCAACCTCGCGTGCATGCCGTTGCGATCGCTCCAGCGTCCACTATCCCTTCAACATGAACGCCCGCCGCGAGAGCTGGGCGCGTGTCGCCGCCGCCGGAAGCCTAGGCAGCAACCAGGGCCCCGCACGCTCTGGAGCCCTCTCGCATCTCGTCAACAGCAACCCGACCAGCCACAATCGCCTCTCGCGCTCCATCGACGCCGACAGCCACCACCACCACAACAACATGTCCACCAGCTGGGGAAGGGCGCCGTCCTACAACAGTCAGGCGGGCTATTGGCAAGGCCTTGGAGGATCGGCTCAGGACATGCCGCCGTTCTTTGTACCGAGCTACCTGAGAGGGTCGAAGCATGCCGAGAAGCTGCAGGAGTCACACAAGGCGAAGCTGGTAGCCCAACGCGAGTACAAGTCTACACACTCGCCAAGCACCGGCTCACTATCGACAAGCTCGAGTAGCGTCAACCTGCACAAGATCGCGCCTTCACACCGAGGCTTGACGCACGAGGTCATCGAGCGAGCACCTGTCTTTGTGGATGAGCCCGTTGCGCCCTGGCCGACGAAGTGGAATGAGGGCGATCGCTTCCAGCAGCTGCATCTCGAGGACGGAGGACGACTGGCCAAGTTCTCGGGGACGCAAAAGACGCACGATGAGGCGGCGGCCGTACGGGCCGACTTTCCCATGCCGCGGCAGTGTGGCATTTATTACTATGAGATTACGGTTATCTCCAAGGGCAAAGACGGGTACGTACATTCCTCACTTGCTCGGCAAGTGCAGACATCACATGCTAACCTCTCTGCAGTAGAATGATCGGAGTCGGCTTCTCGGGACCCAAAGTCGCCCTGAGCAGAATACCAGGCTGGGAACCGGACTCGTACGCCTATCACGGCGACGACGGGCAAACCTTCAGCAACACCACCACTGGCAAGTCATACGGACCCAAGTTTGGCACCTTGGACGTGGTCGGCTGTGGCATCAACTTCCGCACGAACACCGCCTTCTTCACCAAGAATGGGCACATGCTGGGTAAGTACGAGTAATACATGAGCCGCGAATAGCACTGACGAGCCTAGGTACCGCTTTCCGAGACCTGAAGCTCAACATGCCCTACTACCCCACAGTAGGCATGAAGAAGCCCGGCGAAACAGTCCGCGTAAACTTTGGCCAGGAACCCTTCGCTTTCGACATTGACAAGATGGTGCAAGATGAGAAGACAGCAATACAAGCCGAGATCGCTCGAACTAAAGTTTACAATGCGCCTGAAGGCGAGGATGCGTTAATACACCAGCTCGTGGGCCAGTATCTGGCACATGATGGCTACGTGGAAACAGCACGGGCGTTTTCAGACGAGATTGTCGACGAAGCGAGAGCCCTGGCGAGCGATGAAGATGCAGAAATCCCTTACCGGACAGCAGTAGAGGATATGGATGCGCTGAATCGACAAAGTGGGCTCATTTTGTCCTGCCATCTTGACGAAACTAACACCCGTCAGAAATCCGTAGAGCAATCCTCGAAGGCGACATCGACAAGGCGCTCAAGCACACCACAGCCTATTACCCCTCCGTCCTCCGCGATAACGAAAACATATACTTCAAACTCCGCTGCCGGAAATTCATCGAGATGATTCGACGATGCGGCGAGCTCAGTGCACAATGCCACCCAGTACCGACACCAAACTCAAAACGTTCGACCGCGACCACACTCAATAAGCGGAACTCAACCGCAACCGAAGAGTACGACTTTGAGATGGAGTTAGATGAGCAGCTGGGTGTGCACAATCCACCACCAAGTTGGGACAACAAGGACGACGATCTGGAAGACGATGACACTGAGGACAAACAAGCCAGGCACCAACGGGCGACCGATGAGACGATCGGATACGGCATGGAGCTGAAGGCTGAGTTCGCCAACGATCCGAGACGAGAAGTCAAGAAGGCACTTGAGGATACATTTGCCCTCATCGCTTATACAGACGCGCGGGAGAGCAGCTTAGCGCCATTACTAGAAATCTCCGGCCGTGTGCCAGTCGCCGAGGAGTTGAACAGCGCCATATTAGGTAAGTACATGCCCCAGAATCACAGCGAATGCCTGCAGGCCCCCTTTCATCACTCGCCAGCCTAGAATCACATACTAACGAACACCCGCAGTCTCCCTCGGCAAATCGTCATCAGCCGCTCTCGAGCGCCTTATCCAGCAAACCGAAGCCCTCGTCACCGAGCTGGCTGACGACGGCGGGCCAGGCGCTTTTATCAACGTCCGCAGAGACTTTTTGTATTAGTATGTTCATCGTCCGGTGCATGGTCATGCCCTCGCCAAGGCGAAGAATGCGAAGGTATCCAGGCCCCTAGATCGGCACTCGAGGGCGCCGTTGGCGATGGTGGAACTGCCTGAGAGGTATAGGGGGTTATTGGAGCAGGGTTAAATATGGCGTGTTTGTTATTGGCATTTGCATACGGGATGGGGTCGGGTTGGGGGAGTTGAGGGGATTCTTATTACGACGAAACTCTGGGTGCTGAAGACGTTAGCATGGTGCAAAGGTATCCAGGTGTGACTGAAGGTTGTGTAGATGTAGTGAAAGAGGGGAGGACAACTATCCATTGATATCTCCACTTTTGATGAGCTTACGTGTGGTGTGAAAGGTATACACGCTGATTTTTTCTTCTTCGCCAGTCATATGTATGCCCGAACCTCGAACTTGAACTCACAAAGGTCACCACCAGCTCTTCTTCTTGGTATCCCTGGCTTTTGCCCCGTGCTGTTGCGCCTCACCCAATTTATCGAAAAACACTACCATAACCGTGGTATCATCGACGGCATTCCGTCCAAGTGGCCCAGGTACACTCAGTATCCCCAGAAACAGCCCTCGCCTTGTACCGCCCATGGCATTCCGCGCTAAGCACACAGCAGCATTCTCGTCCTCGATGGCAAAATACTCGGGCGTAGCTTTCCAGTCGACGGCTTGCCCGTTCTCGGGGTCAACGGTCACGCCCTGGTCCAGCGTAAACGTTGTAGGGAAGACTGGCGGGTTAGCAAGCAGCTGCGGATCCTGTTTGACACTCCCGTTTCCACGCTCTTTGGCTTCAAGCCAGCGCTCCACGCACTCGACGGCGTGGGCGGATGATATACGATCCCAGAGCCCGTCACTGGCCATGATGATGAAATCGCTCTTCCCCCCCTTTTCTCCGGCGTCGACGCGCGTAATGCGTGTCTCGGTGATTTCGGGCTCAGCAGTCAGGTACGGCGGTGTCTTACTCCCCGGCCGCGGCGCGGTGCCCCAGAACTTGTGTTGCACGGTTTTGATAAAGTCGTTGTCCCATTTCCAGCGATGGTCACCGAACGCGCGCGTCAATGCTAGACCGAGCAACCGTCCTGATTCCGGATCCAGGATCGCGGCTTCTTCTCCGGGGTGAGCGGCAGCGACGCGCTCAACTTCTGCGGGGTTGAAACCAGTCTGATCGATGGACAAGGGGATGCACGTATATGTGTTGGAAATCGTATCCCAGCGGCCGAGCACGGCGCGTGAGTCTCCTGTGCATGCTACACGGAGGGTTGAGGAAGCGGGATCAAAGGCAGCGAGGAGGGCGCAAGAGCCCGACATTGCGGGCGTCAAGGCAGCAATGGCCGCAGCGTTGGCTGCAGGGAACCAATTCGCCGCCGTGCGCGCGCCGTCCATGATCATCCTATCCACGTTCAAAAACGCACTCTTCATCGTGGCTTCAATCTGCTGGCTCGACGCCCCAGCAGGCAAGCCGAGTAGAGCCGAACTCAGATACGGAATCAGACTCCACTGCAGGAAAAACGCCGTATGCCTCCCCGCATGCCCATCCATGACGGCCCAGTAGTTCCACTTTTGCTCTCCGGGGCCAGGACTCGTGCCCAGTGCGTAGTAATCCTCACACGGCTCATTACTCCTAAAGCGACATCCGTGCGTAATCGGCATGTCATCCTCTTTCGCATCTTCCTCGCTCATCATCCATCCAAACGCCAATTTATCAAACTGTTCGGATAAGAACCTCGCAATATTAGGATCTTTGAGCGGCGCGCTGGGGTCGGGGATGTGGAAGCGTATCCAATGGTCTAGTTCCTCTTTATTGGCGTAGAAATGTAAGGGGGTGGCTTGGTCTTGGTTATCGCCGGTATATGAGGCGTAGACATCGTCTGTCCAGTCTTCTGTGCGAATGTCGAGGAAGTAGTAGCCTAAGCCGCCGAGGACAAGGAGGAAGATTGCGGTTTTGGTGGGGAAGGCCGAGTGCAGGAGTGCTGTTGTTGGGTCCATATGGTGGTTGTTGTTCCGAGGTGAGGCATTGTGAGAAACAGGAATATGTTTAAGAAAACAGGAGGGCTGTTGAGATGGTGAACGTGATCGTGAAGTAAAGCACCACCGCGTTTGCGAAGGAGCACGTGACGAATTCGTGTGGACGCGTGGGGGATACGCTGTACGTGGCCGAAGACATGTGCGGGTTCCCGTTGCTAGTGGAGGGCTGCGTAACCGGATTGCAAGCTGCGACCGTGAGGCGCACTTCAAGCGTGCTGCATTTCCCCACCGCGACGAAGGTATCATGTTTGTGGCTGATGTTCAGGATTCTGGGTGAGATGGAGTCTCCCCGCGTTGATGCTAGCTGTGGTTAAGGCTTGGACCGTGCGGGCGCTAGTTGATCGCCCATCCACTTGAGGCCCCCCTTGCATGTAGCTGGAGACAGCAGTTGCGCATGAGATAATAGGCAAGAGTGTAATATTTGTAGAAGCGACATCTCTATACCTGTTGGCAGGTTTGCTGGCATGAATGTGGCGTTGTGCGTGTGCCTAAGCTAGACACTGCAGGCACGCATGTGCTACCTGGCGGAACGCTACTTATGCACCGGACAGTCTTACAATCACAATTAATGTACTTATTGCATGATCACTACAGCATTTATATAAGTATTGGTTGGAAAAGGGGTATCGTCATTAGTAAGTTTGGATAGCAAAAAAAAGTGTTCATGCAAACTCATACACGCCAGGAAGAGCTGAACCTTCCGTGTACTCCGGTAATAACCTGAAACTCCAAAGTACTGAAAGACTGTGATGATGAAAAGCAATACAAGGGGTTTGATCGGACTAGTATGGTAGCTGTTCTCGTACATAAGAGATGATTTTTTTTTCTTTTCTCTGCCTTCGCGTGATATGACGTCGAAATAAAACTTCGCTCCCACGTTCGTCTCTCGATGCAATGCTGCCAACATAGTGGTATACTGACGCCGTTCAGAGCTGCTGTGTCCGACACAAGCCATATGTATCACATCTCCGTCCAGTGTACGTCTTCTATGCGATCCACCTCTTCATGCTCTCTCTTCTTCTTCTGCTTCTTCTTGGCACTCGTGTTCTTGCGCCGGAGCATCAACTTCATCTTCGACGCTAGCTTTCCGAAGGCGGCTGTAGTCGGGGTGCTGCTAGTTTGCTCGTGCGTCTTCTTCTCCCCATTTGCTTCGATCTCTTCGCTCTTCGGGATATAGTCCTCCCTCTGAGATAGATCCGCCAGCTTGAACTCTTTCGGCCGGCTGACTAACCTAGCTTGCTTCGCGGGATGTGACGATAGTGAGTTGTTTGAGGAGATCTCCTTGGCAAGGGTTGCTGGCTCTTTGTGATAGACGGCTGGGGTGCTCGTCTTTGACGGAAGCTTCACTGGCTCCAGCATACGCCATGCTGGCTCGATGGGGCTCGATGGTTCTGACGATGAAGACAAAGGTCGGACCAGGGCCACCGATGAACTGTCCCACTCGTGGTCCATTCTTGGTGAGTAGGCCGGTGTCGACGGTTCAGAGTCGATGAATGTGCCGAAAGACTTGGCTGACATGGGTGGAGACATTGGCCCAAGTGATCTCGGAGTCATAGGGATGGATGCTAGTGATGGAGGAGGATAACTTCGTGCTGAGAAGCGATGAGGTCTTTGGGGTGGCAATGTGCGCGGCTGCTTTGGCATTCCATGGGTAGAGAGGGGTCGGTGGATGCTGTCAGCCAACGAGGCTACACCCGGTGATGCCACTGAAAGCGTGGCCATGTCTACCACAGTATACCAAGAGTATCAAGTTGTGCAAGGTTTCTGTGTCCGCGGTAGGTTTCAGATGCGCGAAGGCTTGTATTTGTTCGAACGTAACGCGCGTACGAAGAGAAACACAGGAATGGCGGCCTAAAGTAAGTAGCAATGGCAGAACCCGCTGTCAGACGCAAGTACCGCAAGAAAGAAAATGCGGCACAGGCAGAAATTCCGGTGGACTGGGTGAATCAAACAAGAGAGGAGAGGAAGAGGCTGTGCCCCCAAAGCGAAGGAAACGATAACAGAGGGCTGAAGGCGGTACCACCTGAGGCCTGCAGGCTACACTTCTGTTTATATGAATGCACCACACACGCGTCATCCGCGCCGCGAAGATGCGTACCACGCTAATAGCGCAGAGAGCCAAGTGCAGTTCATGCTATTGTAGTAGTGACGTGCAACTACGCCGTTCGAGCAAACGCATTGGGGGCTCGAGAGCCGCTTGTTCTGCCCCGCCGTTGCGACATGGTGCGGATGGTGAGAGTGGAGTGAAGGATGCTGGACTAGGGAACGATTGGCGCGATCCAACAACAATGGCGCTAATATCCGTGGTTCATTGGTCGGTTGTGAACAAGTCGCATTCGACCGCGCCGCAAATTCATTTAGACAGCGCCTGCGGATTATGGCAACACCAACAATTACATAGCGGTGGAGCCAGCATCGGCTACTTTTCGGGACAGCTGGAACGCAGGACACAGCGAATCAACTTTGCGCAGCGTCTTGCGAGGTCAGCGAACTTCTTCAACTAGGCGTGATCGCTGCCTGGATAGAGGCATGGTCAGTCTTCTCGAGGTCAAGACCAGTCTTGAAGAAGAAGGCGTTCTCGTGAATGGTTCGTGCAATCAGGCTCCTTTGATTCCCGTTCTCGGGACGCTCAGCTGGAAGCTGGGATCAGGAGTTCGTTGATCAAAGTCGGCCCACGCTGCGTGAGTGATCGAGATGTCCAGCGACGAGGTGCCCATTATCCAAGCCTGGTCGCTGAAAACTTGGCTGCGAGTGTGGAGTGAAGTCTGCGCCGCAATATCAGAGCTGCTCGAAGTTGGCCCTGGTTGATCTTGTTCGCGGCAGAATCCGTTCCCACCCGCTGGGTAACGTTATAAGCGCCGTACGAGCAGATTAATGCTACAAGTTGATGCGAGCATAGACGGAAAGGGAAAATGGAGACTGCTAGGTTGCTTGATACTCGTGCGCGGGGGGCGATTTGCACGCGATAAGCTTGCTGGCTGCTTGGGCCGTTCAGGCAGTTGATGTACGAAACCCCAGCTACGAATGGCAGAGATGAAGCGATCGCCGAGACAAGGCGTTGTGCGGGAGAGGCTTGACGGCCAACGTTCGTCTACCGGATGATAGGACGATCCTGCAGGTGCGAGTCCGTTTGCAAGGCGCCGCTGCTAGTGGGAGTGTAGGTGCCGAGCCTTCATCGATGGATGCGGGAAGGCTTCCGCCAGACAAACAAAAATCTGGATGCATGACCGTTGACACCTCGACAATCACCACCTCCCTATCTCGCGGCCTCGAACTATCCGACATGTATTGCTTGGGTAACGAGAACTTCTTATTATCGCTTCGATTGGAATGCTGGCAACAGATTGTGCCGTTGATCCAGCACATGCATTCCGTTAGCGTGTCCTTCCCCAGTATCACATCACCTTTTCCCAGCAATTACTGAGTGGTCAATGGTATCATGAGAGTCCGAGGTGTAAAGAAAGACCTCTTCTGCGATAGACAGCAAGTGCACCTTCCTTTGACAAGCAGAGAGCATCCGCCCGCTCGCGCTGCCTCTGCGTAAGCATTTCCGGTACTTCACGGGAGGTATGGCTTCACTCTTCGCAGGCCTGGCTTTATCACCAAGTTCGTGGTTCAGGCATCATGCGGTTCACCTCATTCCGTTCCAGTCTCGATTGAACGTTGTCAACAAGATCGCTCAGGTCGTATCTCACCATAAACTGGATTCACCCTTACCCTGGTCTTCTTCTCACGGACCCTTCACGGTCGTTCCCTCCACACTATTTTCATCAATATTCCTTACTTCTTCACTTCAACTTGAGGGCCACCCTTGGCTTCTTCGCCATGCATGGCCTCGCCAATGCTGCTGCCTTGATCAGCCGCTAGGATGTGAGCACGACCGATGAGACATGGCCCCCAATGACGAATCCCCCGAAGTTCTTAGGTCTCCGCATCGACATCGACCCAAGCTGCGTTAATGACGATGGAGTTACAACACCGGCGACGGGTGCACCTTGGCGACTGTACCTTTCGCCTTGAGCATGGCATTTTCATTGCGTCGTCGTACAACAATTGGTGGAATCCTAAGCTGCCCGTTTTCTTTGTGGACGATGACACAAAGCTGTACACGGTAAGTCGCGCTGCTCTACCCCGAGACACAACGAGCTTCCCAACACACTTCAGGTCAGCAAGACTGCTCTGGAGGTATATGTCGATGTTGTGATGGGCGCGTTAAGATACACCAAGCAAGGATGGCTACCTGCGAACTCGATGGCTACCAACTTCTACAAAACTGGCAACAACCCCGAGGGCACCGTCGGTCCCAGCCCTGCGTACTTGAGCTGGCATTAAAAATGAGTGTCTACCTACACTTTTGGGAACGGTCCGTGGTGGCCTTGTCTTTTGGGAATCATCGGCCAGTATCAGGTCTTCATCAACAACGCCAAATACGGTGGCCCGAACCCATATGAATACAACTCCTCAGGTGTATCGAAGGATGGTACCAAGTGCCTGAAGTTTTCGCTTGCTACTATCGTTGCCAACCCATGAAAAGCGGTCACAACCACGGTGAACTAGATGCTTGCGTACCGGATGCAGTAGGAGGCCTGGCATAGCAAGGATAGCTTTGCTTTTACTTTTTGGGTTATTGACATTCGTTCTCTTCGTAATAACTCCTGTCGACCCCTAGAATGTTACTCCCACATTGTACCTTAGGAAAAACTGAATATGTACTACTTCTTGACACTGCCCTCTTGTCGTTTTCACAAAGTCTCCAGACCATGCAATCGTGCCTTGGCGAGATCCAAGTCGACCAATTTTTTCTGCATTCACTTTTACCTTATGTATTCTCAATCTTAGCATGTCAGTGCGCAAACAAACGACTTGCTCCACAGTCGCGCTCCCTCTCACCTTCACCTCGCCAGCCCCACCACACCCTGCACCCAGGCTCAAAACCATAGCTTCCTCAAGTTGGATGGTGCGCCCTGACGTCTTACATCACAACAGCATTTACGTCTATTTTTTCTCCGGACGTGCCCCCACAGCTCTACGGAGACCTTGCGCAGAATCAGCAACGCTCGTCGGCGAGGGCATCCGCGCAAGAGATCAACAAACGCGACGCCAAAAAGAAGATGGCCGACGATGAGAGCCAGAAGCGCATGGTATCACGAAAGATCAGTATAAGAAGCCTCTTAGGGCTCGACAGTCATGCACGCGGGAGCATTGGACGCAGCAGTCGCTTGACTAGGATTCAGAGCTCCATATCTCTTGCTGAAGAGACAGGTGAGAGCATTGGCAGCGGCGATTCGCTAGTCAGTTTCGAGAGCTCCATCGAGTCTGAAGGACGTTCGGGCGAAGACATTAGAAGCAGGGTTGAAGAGAAGGGTAAGGAGCCACCGCTCGCCCTAGAAACAGGGTTTAACCATGACACAGATTACAGAGACAGCCGGCGATGGCATCCTCAACTCAGCACGGTGGAGTGCCTCGGAAACGACCAGTGTACAGAAGAGGCCTCCACACCAAGAACCGCTCGGCACCAGCGAAAAGAGTCGCTCTGTGTCAGCTTGACGCGCGAAGATGTGGCGCGCATGGCGGACGAGGTTCAGAAAGAGACGATCGCGGAGGTCAATCTGTCTCTTTTCGGCTACTGGATCAAGGAAAGCGACGATAACTACAAGATGGCCAAAGAGTACATCCGTGAGTTGGCACTGGATCAAGTTAGTGCCGAGTCCTTCGTTTGCTGCCACGACCACACGGTTGACCAGATACTACAGGGCTACAACATTGAGAGGATTCCTAACACGCACTTGCGCAAACTCATGAGAGACATCAAGTTGACTAGGCCCAAGTATGTGCGAGATCGTCTCGCTTCTCCGGCATCACCTACACTGCCTGATCTTCCTGACCCTCGTCAACCTGGACCTTTCTCTGAAGCTTCTGCGCTGAATCACTGCGAAAAATCAAATTTTGTATCTAACGAAGAATGTTATAGTGAACCACGCGCTACGCTGGATGAGGAGCCTTTCCTATCCAGCATTTCGAGCTTCGAACCCCTCATCAAGATTCGGTCCTCTTCCTTCCCACTTACCGCGAGAATCGACACGCTACCGCCATCGTTCCGCGCCGAGCGAGAGCGCATCATCAAAGAAGCTGCACGCTCCAGCTCGATGAGTTCGATGCAGTCTTCCGAGAGGAATTACCCGCCCAACAGTGATTCTTACCCTCATCATGGTCTAGTAAGGTGATGAACTGACCATGAACAGCACCTGATCGTCCAGCTCCCTTGAGCTTGAGATCCCCGAGCTCCACATCAAGTAGCCTCATGCCAACGCCAACCGGGTTCTCCCGATCGGTATCTTCTAGTGCACGCAACAGGCACATGGCCAACCTCACACCTCTACATTTGCCCAGGACGAGCGTCGTTCTCCAGGACACTGCTTCGAATCCCTTGCTCTCTCGCTCTGCACGGGACAAGACCACGACAGATCGCGAGCGTGGTACAGATGACGTCTTCGGCATAATGGGCGAAGGACGCGTTCGCGAAGACGGGCCATTGACTGCCACACGCGTGGGATACGGCGAGCGATACGCTTCTGGGTCGGCGTACAACGAGAAAAATCCAGGTCCTTACGAACTAGATGAGGAAGATGCTTCCTCAGATGCCAGCTACGATACCGACGAGCTCCAAAATGTCGAATCGGGGGAGAGCGATAACGAGAGTATTGCAGAACAGCACGCCGTTCGCAAGAACTCATTTGATGCCCTGGAGTCATACACGGGCTCATCCGACGATCTCTCTCTCCTCGAGACATCTTCGGATGTAAGTGACGACGATGGTCACGTTCGAGCCCAGTACGCGTACTACGAGGCTTCCTCAACGACTGGGTTTCGCATTCCCATCCCGACGCCTGAGCTACCTCGTCACCACTCTGACCGCCAGGCTCGCCACCAAACCCCCCAGAGCCCCATGGCCAACGTTACGAGCTTCCATCGTCCACTGCCACTGCGGAGCTACGAGAGCGAGGCGCATCTGTACCCCACCTCTCGCGCCCAGGGTGCGTCGAGCCACAACCGAGCCAATTCAGCGACGGAGAGTATCATGCAGAGCAGTCGTCCGGTGTCCTATGCTACCGACCCTGTACACAATCAGGCTACTGCGCTGACTCCTAGGTCGAGCTCCTTGGCTCCCGCCTTGGTCCCCGTTTCCGACAGATCGTATACGGCTGCGAGGCATGTCAGCAACGACGTCGGATATGCCCTGCCAGACTTTAGCTTAGCCTTGAGGCGGTTCGAGGAACTGGGGAGTCTGGCAGAGTCACGTACGCAGGAACATTTGCGGTCATCTTCAATCACCTCGATGCTTGCGACTTTCCCTGAGCCTCCGTCTGCCGCGCATGGATCGGCGCCGATTTTGCATGAGCAAGGTATGAATTCCGCTGCTCAACTAATTCAGAGCTTTTGCTAACACATACATTGCAGTGACAAACCTCCCCCAGCAGTCCCACCCCCATGTTCCCTCAGTCCCGACTGTCGACTGGGACACCCTATCTCCCTTCGAGCGAGCATGGCGCGAACTCAACACCCAGCTCCTCGTATCCATCTATAGAACTCGGGACGTCCAGCTGAACGCCGAGGAGGTGGGCTTTGTTGATGAGATATCCAGGAGGCTACGTCACGATGTTGCGCCGTCCAGTGCGGGTGATTGGGCGCGTGGGATCTTCTTTGGCTGATGTTGGGTGGCATGTGTTGATAGTACGAGAAGGATTGAACATGAAGAGGGGAGTTCGAGAGACGATTTTGAGAGCTCGACTCATTGAAACGAGGTTAATGATTCGAACAAAGGCTTGTAATGCCCATTTGGCCATTTGAGCTGGGGGGACTGTAGTACACGATGACGGATGAGCCTTATATACATGGAAGCAGTTCAGTTAACACTACTGCGAATCTCCTGTGTCACCTAGAATAAAACTGGCTTGCTTCTCTGTTCAATGAAACAAAGCCTGGATGGCCTTAAGATGTTTTTAGAACGCACACAATGCACCAAAGTGCCGCGACCTCAAGTGTCCTTTAAGTTCAGGCGTAAGGGTGGACATAACAATAGTTCGTGTTCCTCAACTCGCACGGCAGGTCAAGAAAGGAAAGAAAGGAAGCGTTCGCTTTGGCGGACTCCGCTGTCCACGGCAGGCTCGGAGTTGGGTGTCCCATATCCAAAGTGCAGTTCTTCTTTGTCGCAAAGGTCGTGGCAGTGCAAAGAGATGCATGGGGTAGAAGTGAGTTAGCAAAAAAGGTGCGACAGGGTGAGAGAATATCACACTAGTCGGTGCGTTAACCACCACAATAGGTCAACCAAATAGTCGGCATTGGAGATAAAAAGCATGAAAAATATCACGATAGCCCCAGAGGCATAATTATAGAAGAAGTTGAGAGTGAATGCTACGAGGATATTCAGGTTATGTTCTCATAAATTCCCATCGGTCAATCTCCGTCCCTTTACAAGTACAGCTCTCCTCCAAAGCACAAAAGCCCCTCCCCAATCTTCATGCCCTCAACCGGTAACCCCATTTTCTCTCTAAACCCAGGATTTAGGCTTCGCCGACAACAGCAGCATCCGCTTCCCTCTCCACAACCCTCCTCTACCTCTTCCTATACCTCTCCTCATCCGGAAACTCATCCCTACACCTCACACAATCCCAAGCATGAATCTCCTCTTCCTGTTTTTCGCGATACGCACCATGGTCCCGATCTCACTCCTCCAACCCCCCACCAATCTCTTCACTCAAATCATCAAAACTAATCCGCCTCGCCGGATCTTTCTCCAAGCATCAGCGGACCAGCTCGTCGAGCCGCATAGAGTATCCCTCACCATAGTCGTATCGTTGCGCCGCGGTGTCAAGGAACGTGTTGATGTCGTGGGTTTGTAGATCAACGCCAGAAGCTGAGCGGTACGTGAGACACCAGACGTTGATGCCAATGTAGAAGACGTTGGTGCGGGCGGGGCTGTGGGGGAACATGGAGCTGAGCTGTTCTGGGGCGCGGAAACCATGGGTGCTGGATACGGCGGTTATGTAGCCGAAGTCGAGTAGGGCGTTGGAGTGGAGGGAGCCGGGGATGGGATGTTTGTAGGCGGCGTGGTTGTTGGGTAGGCCTTTGGCTATGTGGATGGTGGAGGGCTTGAGATATGGGGGAGTGGGGTTAGGGACTGCGCTGTGTAATGGGTGTAATGGATGGTATATATATATATATATATATATGTGTGTGTGACTGTTGTTGGAAGGAGGGAGGGAGGGAGGGGATATGAATTGACTTACCCATATGAATGTACTCTTAACCATGTTCCTCTTTGGCTCGCAAGAGCTTACACGCCAGCACCAGCTGCTGGAATGTCCACCATATGAACGTCCCAGGAAGATACGCAGACGGCGGCTCCATCTCCTCATCAACCGTTTCCGCACCATCCGGATTAGCATCGCGTTCACATTTCTGCTCGTACGTGTTGGGCAACTGTGCCAACGTACCGTAAGGTGCGTACTCTTCATCTAGCTACTAGTCGGTAATTGGGCTCTGGAAATCTAGAAAAGGAATGAGCAAACACAGCGTATGCGGGCAGGTTTTCTCTTATTGGTGATAGGACCAGTACAGCAGTGGTACCAGACTGATCTTATTGTTCGCCTGTTCTAGTATTGTTTTATGGTGGTGCCATTCTCGCGGCTCGGCGGTGATATTCTCGGTATCGCATGCTGTCACAGTTTGGGGTCTCTCTTGCCCTGATACGCAGTGGCACCTCACCTTTGGTGAGAGGATACTGCCTGTTCGGCACTAGCTTTGTTTACGGTCACTCACCTACATATACTGCCTGTAGTTTCATACAATACAACCTCAGTACAGTCTTCAACCTCTTCCCCTATGCGTACGGTTCACAAACCTCGACACATGCTGTGGAGGGTTCACTTCTGCTGATTGACTTTACCACCACACGCTGTATACGTTAGTCAGCAAGGATTCCATCTTAGCATACCGCCAAAGAGTTTATTGTGGTATATAATGAGCTAGATGGAGGACCGTAGCTACCTTCGCCGCACGAAATGACGCTGCTGTGTTGGACTGGGAATCAAAAAAAGATGGTCTGCACTTACATTTTGAACAACCCTCTCCTTGTCGGTACATACCATGACATACCGATCATCAGACTCCACATTTCTCTCATCCGGCTCACCAAGCACCCACTCATGCTCACTCGGCGTTGCCTGGTCCATGCTCAAAGTCTCCGCAAGATGTTGCTCCATCCCAACCGGCATGTCAACCGAATACCAAAACCCATGGCTAACATCTTCCCACAGCACTTCATAACGATCCCGATCCTGCTTCTCATATGTACGCAACCTGATATGAAGATTTATGTTTGTAGTTTCTCCACCTGTGATGGCGCGAGGGAAGGTCGTGAGGGTCGCGTTAACGCCTTCGTTTCCGAGAAGGAACCACTGCAAGCGGTCGTTGACATAGTCTTGAACGAAGAGAGCGGTGACTCGGCCGCCGATGAAGGGGTGTTTTGCGTGTAGTACGTAGATTTTCGTGGGGTCTGGGTTCGAAGTTGTTTTGACTGAGTAGCTCTCGAGAGGAGTCATGTTGGACCATAGCCATATCTCTTCCTCCTTCCAATCGTGCTCATTCAAAACCTGTTTTCTCTTTTTGTCTCTTTCCTGATCTTTCAAGTCAAGTGTCCTCAACTGTTCTTGCAAATCTGCTGTATCGGGCCTAGATATGTCGTGATCAATACGCACTTGATCTTGGGTCCTGCCTGGTACTGGTGCTGTAGGCAAGGAGCGGAGATCGTATTGGTTGCGTAGAAAAGCGAAGAATAAGTCAAATGCTTCGGTATTGCTTAGGATCTGTATCTTGGATCTTTGACCGGATCCATTGCGCCCGCAAGTCGCATAGTACGTCCGCTTCCTGTCCACTTTGCTATCTTCGCACAACCCCTCCTTACCCTTTTCCTTCACATAATAATCATGAAACCGTTCCTGACATCCATCAAACTTCCTCGGTTTTGGCGGTCTATCTCTGAGATGTCTGTACGGTCAGGGATCGATATCGGACCTGAAGAAAACACGTTTCTCATCCACACCCACCGATACGGGTTGGAATGGACTGTTCAGTAATTACCGTAGCCTCGACCAACGTACCTTCAACGCCCCGGCGCGTTCATTTCTCCCCCTAACCTCACAGTGCTGTACAGCCGCACATCCGCATTCTCGAAATGGCAGTCGCGATAACAGTTATCTAGGAAAGCTTGGGGAAAACTGAGATTATCCTCAACTTCGGTTATGTTTTCGGTTGCTTCCGGATATGGGTGGTTGGTCGCCATAGCTATTAGCCTGGCATTTGAAGTGATGTCTGAGGTTGCGCAAAAGGTACCAGTAAAACGGAGTACACCATGGTAGTTCATCAAGCACCTTATCTACAGCAAATCCGACCGCAAACGGAGTATATGACGCAGGGCCTGGTACTCACGACATCTCGGGTAGGTTCAGCGGAGTGATCTTCGGAACAAAGAAGGAAGGGATTGTGACAATGAGACGTACCCGTGCACGAGCGCCAAACAGACAGATGGGTGTCTCAAGAGGATGTATGTGAGTGGCGAGTTGAGGTGAGATAAGGTATCTCTATAACAGCCTAGCTAAGAAGCTATGGAGGAAGATCAATGACACGAAGAAAGCATGACAGGCGCGACGATGAATTGGAATAGGTTTTTAGACACATTGTATTGTTGAGTACTGTACTCCCAGCAATTCTGCTTATGACCGTCGGTGCAGAGCTTGGGTGCCTCACGAGTGGCAATTTCTGCATGGAGCGGGAGGCTTCCTACCATGCTCTCGCGTAGCGCGACGTACCTCAGTTTCTTCTTCCTCCTTGTTGGTACTGCAATGCTGTTTTGGAAAATCACGTGTGCCTTGTTCATCAGGCGCGCCGTCGCTTCGTGCCGTTTTGCGCTGTAGCCCCGTTAGTTCTTCGTGCATCATCACCACTAACCCCCACCTCGTCATCATTCATCCACTCTTTGTTAGCCCCGGGACTGCGGCGTCTGAACTGACCAGCACCAACAGCAACTACCTCATCCTCACTATCGCTTGCCTCGATATCCAACAACACGGGCATCCTGAACTCTGCGTCCTCTGTCTCCGGTCCAAACTCTGTCGCCGAAGCCTTAACGGGCTCCACAGTGAGAACATCGACTTCCTCGTCTTCTTGGTCGAGACGGCGCTTGTGGAGCTCTTCGAGGGGCTGGATGTCGAATTCGTCTTCGCGCTCGATGTACTCGACGTTTTCTTCTACCTCGAGGAAGTCGGGTGCCAGAGCGGACCAACGCTGCGGCTGGAGAATGGACCAGAGCCAGACGCGGCCCGAGTCTACGCCGACGGCGGCGACGAAGGGGCGAAAGGGGTGCCACTGTAGGCGTTAGCGCATGTAAGCCCAGTCTAGCATTCGCCGGACTAACCTCGACGACGGACAGCTCCTCCTTGGTGCCCTCTAGAATCTTGACCAGACTGCCCTGCCCGCGTTCCCAAACGTAGATGTGGTGATTCATCCAGGTAGATGCCGTGACGTATTCGCCGGTCGGACTAAACGAGACATGGTTCCACGAGAGTCTTTGCACCAGATCCTGGAACTTGTGTTCGACTTCCAGTTGAAGGGTGTCAAAGTCCAGCTTGGGGTCGCTGAGGTCGGGCAGGTGGAGGGTGCGAACGATTCGGTCGCTCGAGTTGAGCACCACGTCTCGGCCAGAGGGTGTCAAGCGGATATAGACGATGATATTGTTGGAGGCACGGAACGAGTAGCGCACTTGGTGTGTCTTGGTTTCGATGATGTTCAGCCAGCCCTTGTTTGTGCCTGCTATGATGTGCTCGCCCGACGGGGTGAAGAGGGTCATAGTGGTCGTCTGCTTCGAAGCCTGTGCTGTCTGCTTCTCCGAGGCATGGTCGTGCTCCATCTGGGGTCGGTGAGGCGCGGACGGGATGGCGTGCTTGACGGGGACTTGTTCGGACATGTCGACGATGACGGGCTGGTCTTCGAACAGTGCAGCGACAAAGAGCATGCTGGACAGGCGTTAGAGGTGCGGGTATGTGTGCAGCGGACATGCACTGACTGATTCTTTGGATGCAGCTCTGCGATGAAGATGGCTGCCTCAAAGCGGACGGTGCGCACGCGCGAGCCATCCTGCAGGTCCCAGAGCACACACTTCCAGTCCTGCCCCGCGCTGAGCAGATAGCGGTCGTTCGTCGACCAGCTCAGCGACTGCACCTGGCGCGTGTGGCCACGGAGCTTGCGCGCAACGCCGTTGGTCTCGATGTCGAAGATGACTACTATACCGTCGTGCTACGGCGCAATCAGCGGGCATCACATGCAAAGGCGGCGGGGGGGAGGGGGCGTACACGGCCGGATGCGAGTAGGTCGCCGCGGTGGCTGAAGCGGATCGACGTTGAATGGCCGCTGCCTGCGCATCGTGAGTCACTAGAAACACGGCGGGCATGGAGGAAGAAGACTCACGTAGGCGGCCGGTGATCACATCGGGGCAGTCCTGTGCGAGAACGAAGGGGTCAACAAGCGACAGGTTCATCGTGGCGCGCTGCAGACAGCAGGGTGCGGGTGTGCAGGAGACAACGCTCAATGGGCAGCATCGTCGCGGCTGTCCATGCGCGCAGAGTGAAGGTCGCAATGCCAGCCCTGCGGAGCCATGCATGGATCCACAAGTCGCCGTGCCTAGTGAGGCTCCGCTTTGGACTAGCGCAGCTTGGCGGCGCGGCGACAAAGAAGGCCTTTGAACCTCGTCTCCGTCGTCCAGCACCACTCCCTCACCACCACCACCCCGCCATCACCCACCGGCCGTTCTGCATTCCCAGAGCGCGTCTTCCACCCCACCGGACCGAAAGACGCTCACGGGCGTGTATTTCACACGCGCGCAGGCTCCTTGCTTCGAAGCGCGAGCCCCCGACTCCCCGTGCAGCCCTTTTCTGCGCGCGCTCTTCCTCGGCCGCAGCCCCTCCAGCACGCGCGAAAGCGACCACGGCGGCCTTACAGACCCCCTCATACGCCGAGGAAGTGCCCGGCGTGGCCACCGCGGCCACCTACAGCGACAGCCGCTAGCCCGGCCTCGACCGCCTCTCTTCCCCATAACTCCTCTCCACCACCGCGAACATGCCGCCCGGCGCGCCCGCAGTGTCGATATGTCCGCTGCGGACCATCGAGGAGATCCAGTTCGGGCTGCTCTCCCCCGAGGAGATCAAGGCTATGAGCGTCTGCCACATCATCTACCCCGAGACCATGGACGAGGAGAAGCAGAAGCCGCGCGAGCAGGGCCTCAACGATCCCCGGCTCGGCACCATTGACCGCATGTACTCGTGCGCGACGTGCAAGGAGGACATCCAGGTCTGCCCCGGCCACTTTGGCCACATCGAGCTCGCCACGCCTGTCTTCCACGTCGGTGAGTACAGCGCCGGTCCTAGGCATGGTAGCGATGCTGACTGCTGCAGGTTTCGTCGTGAAGATCAAGAAGCTGCTCGAGACCGTGTGCCACACCTGTGGCATGATCAAGGCTGACTTCGTAAGTCTTCCTTTGTGAAGACGACGCATTCAGACCCTGAACCCCTGTACTGACTGCAACCTCAGAATCACGTCGACTGGGCTATGGCCTGCAAGACCAAGGACGCGAAGAAACGTTTCGACAAGATCTGGCGCATGTCCCGGACGAAGAACATGTGTGTGCAGGACGTCGAGGAGTCTGGCAAAGACGGCGCGCCCAAGGCACCCAAGATTCCCCATGGCGGATGCGGCAGTGACCAGCCCGATACCATTCGCAAGGAGGGCCTCAAGCTGACGGGCACCTGGAAGCAGAAGAAGAAGGACGACGACGATGGCCAGGGCGACAGGAAGGAGGTCATCACGCCGAGGCAGGCGCAGGCCATCTTCAGACTGCTTTCTGACAACACACTTGCCCTGCTCGGCCTCAATAAGGACTATGCTCGCCCCGAGTGGATGATCATGGATGTCTTGCCCGTGCCTCCGCCTCCGGTGCGGCCGAGTATCTCTGTCGACGGCACCGGCCAGGGTATGCGGGGAGAGGACGACCTGACGTACAAGCTGGGCGATATTATCCGCGCCAACGGCCGCGTCGCCGAGTGTGACCAGGAGGGTTCGCCTGCCCACGTCAAGGCCGAGTTTGAAGCACTCGTCCAGTACCATGTCGCTACGTACATGGACAACGACGCCAACGGCGTTCCCCAGGCCATGCAGAAGTCTGGCCGTCCTTTGAAGACCATCCGTGGTCGATTGAAGGGCAAGGAGGGTCGTCTTCGTGGTAACCTGATGGGCAAGCGTGTCGACTTCTCCGCACGTACTGTCATCACTGGTGACCCCAACCTGTCTCTGGACCAAGTTGGTGTTCCGCGATCCATTGCGCGCACTCTCACCTACCCGGAAGTCGTCACCAAGTTCAATATCACCAAACTTACCCTTCTGGTGCGCAACGGTCCCAATCAACACCCCGGTGCCAACTATGTCATCAAGGCAGATGGTGTACGCCTCGACCTGAAGCACAACAAGAATCTTGACGATCTGCGATTGCAGTACGGCTGGAAAGTCGAGCGCCACATCGACGACGATGATGTCATCATCTTCAACCGTCAGCCCTCTCTGCACAAGGAGTCCATGATGGGACATCGCGTCAAGGTCATGCCTTACTCGACTTTCCGTCTCAACTTGTCAGTCACGTCTCCCTACAACGCCGATTTCGACGGTGACGAGATGAACCTTCACGTTCCCCAGAGCGACGAGACTCGCGCTGAAATACAAACCCTGTGTATGGTTCCGAAGCAGATCGTTTCACCACAGAGCAACAAGCCCTTGATGGGTATCGTCCAGGACACGCTTCTTGGTATCTACAAGATGAGCCGTCGCGACAACTTCGTTCCTATCGACCAGGTCATGAACATCATGCTGTGGGTGCCAGACTGGGATGGCATTCTTCCCGAACCTGCCATTCTCAAGCCCCAGACCCTATGGAGCGGCAAACAGATTGTCAGCATGGCTTTTCCCAAACAGGTCAACATTCTACGCACCGAGGACGACTCTAAGCCCTCACCATTTAACGACATCGTTGACAAGAGTCTACTGATTATGGGAGGCCAGCTGATATTTGGTCAGGTTACCAAGAAGATTGTCGGTGCTTCAGCTGGTGGTGTCATTCACGTCATCTTCAATGAGCTTGGTTCTGACGCGGCTGTAAAGTTCTTCAACACCTGTCAGCGCATCGTCAACTGGTGGCTTCTACATCACGGTTTCAGTTTTGGTGTGGGTGATACGATCCCAGATCCGGCCACGGCGAATCAGATTGCCGCTGCAGTCGCAAAATCAAGAGCCGACGTTGAGGCTATCATTGAGGAAGCCACCAAGGATGCACTTGAGCCTTTACCCGGCATGACCATCCGTGGTACCTTCGAATCCAAGGTGCAGAAGTTCCTCAACGAGGGTCGTGAGGGTGGAGGTACCGCTGCGCAGAAGAGTCTAAAGGACTTCAACAACGTTGTCCAGACAGTCGTTTCTGGATCCAAGGGTTCTACTGTTAACATATCTCAAATGGTGGCCCTTGTGGGTCAACAAGCTGTGGAGGGCCAACGTATTCCTTACGGCTTCAAGTACAGGACACTGCCGCATTTCTCAAAGGACGATTACTCACCAGAGTCCCGAGGCTTCGTCGAGAACTCGTACCTTCGCGGTCTTACGCCATCCGAGTTTTTCTTCCACGCCATGGCTGGTCGTGAAGGTTTGATTGATACCGCGGTCAAGACTGCCGAGACTGGATACATCCAACGTCGCTTGGTCAAGGCGCTCGAAGATGTCATGGTCAAGTACGATGGAACCGTTCGCAATTCCATGGGAGACATCGTCGAGTTCATCTATGGCGAGGACGGTCTGGATGGAGCTCATATCGAGAACCAGAAGATCGACACCATTAAAATCTCGGAAACCAAGTTCGAGCATATGTTCAAGCTGGATGTACTGACCACGGATAAGCCTGAGCTTCCCGTTACCGTACTCGAGGGAGCTTCGATGTTCCAGGGCGATGTCGAGGTGCAGCGATGTCTTGACGAGGAGTTCGAGACGATCAAAGCTGATCGTGAGCACCTACGTACAATCATCGGCGACGACGATAGCGCGAGTTTCCAGTTGCCCCTCAATATCCAGCGTATGATTCAATCTGCCCAGGCCCGGTTCAACATCAATTCCAAAAAGAGTGTGAGCAATCTCCATCCTGTTGAAGCCATTCAGCAGGTGCGAGACACACTCGCTCGGTTGGTCGTCATTCGTGGCGATGATGTTCTGTCACAAGAAGCCCAGGCCAGCGCCACCTATCTTTTCAAAGCTCATCTGCGGGCACGTCTCGCCTTCAAACAACTCGTCGATGAACATCGCATGAGTAAGGAGGCTCTGAGCTACGTATTGGGCGAATTAGAAGACCGTTTCCTCAAGGCAGCCGTAGCTCCTGGCGAGATGGTCGGTGTTCTTGCAGCTCAGTCCATTGGTGAGCCTGCTACTCAGATGACGCTGAACACTTTCCATTTTGCTGGTGTGTCCTCCAAGAACGTCACGCTCGGTGTGCCACGACTCAAGGAAATTCTCAACGTTGCGGCCAATATTAAAACTCCGTCCATGCTTATCCGTCAGATAAACGCCAACGGTACCCAGCAGGACGCCAAGGAATTGAGGAGTCGCATTGAGCTTACGACTCTTCGTTCGTTGACGCAAGCTGTCGAGCTATACTACGATCCGGACATCCAGTCAACAATTGTCGAAGACGATCAGGATATGGTCGAGTCATACTTCATTCTTCCCGAGGAAGATGAAGTCATTGAATCACAGTCCAAGTGGCTTCTCCGTATCATTCTCGACCGCAAGAAACTGTTAGACAAGAGCATTACCATTGGTGAGGTTGCTGGAAAGATCAAGGACGAGTTCAAACCTAATCTTGCCGTCATCTTCAGTGATGAGAACGCGGACGAGCAAGTCATGCGTGTTCGTTTCATTTGGGACCAGAACCTACAAAAGGATGACGAGGATGAGGATGAGCGGGACGAGCGCTGGATGCGCAAGCTGGAAAAGCATCTCCTCGACGATGTCACCCTTCGCGGTGTCCGTGGTGTTGAGCGTGCGTTCATCCGAGAGCACGACGTCATGGTGGAAAACGACGACAGATCACTTATACTCTCTAAGAACGATCCTCGCTGCAAGGAGTGGGTACTTGATACCACTGGTACTGCGTTGGCTGAGTGCCTTGCCATCGAAGGCGTCGATGCGAGCAAGACGTACTCCAACTCGTTCATCGAGATCCTCGGCGTACTTGGCATTGAGGCTGCTCGAGCGGGCCTCCTCTATGAACTGGGTATGGTTTTGTCCTTTGACGGTTCGTACGTCAACCATCGTCACATGGCACTGCTCGTGGACATCATGTGCCAGCGCGGGCTTCTCATGGCCATCACCCGCCACGGGATTAACAGGAACGACACCGGAGCATTGATGCGTTGCTCGTTCGAAGAGACTGTTGAGATTCTTCTCGAGGCTGCCGGCTTTGGTGAGCTTGACGACTGTCGTGGAGTGTCAGAGAACATCATGCTTGGTCAGCTTGCACCTATGGGTACCGGGGAGTTTGATGTCGTCATGGACAATGCTATGCTCCTCACCATGGTAGAAGACAACTCTAAGATGATGGGCGGAGCTGCTGGCACCGGTAACTATCTCGATAACGGTGCAGCTACACCGTATGATCTCGGATCCCCGAGTTATGAGGGTGGCATGGGCGTGGGCAACTATGACCAACTTTCTTTCTCCCCACTCGCTGCGGCAGGTGGCATTGACGATAATGGTGGCTTCTCTACCCACGTGGGCAACTATGGTAGCGGCGGTTTCTCCCCCGGCGATGGCGGGAGAAGTCCAGGTGCCTTTGCAGGCATGTCTCCTGGCTTCACCAGCCCATCCTCGCCAGGATTCTCACCAACGTCACCCGGATACTCTCCCACGTCTCCAGGCATCAGCAGCCCGCGCTTCGGTGCTACTTCACCAGGCTACATGGCATCCCCCACTTCGCCACATTACTCCCCGACCTCGCCACGGTATGGCTCGCCCACGTCGCCGTCGTACTCGCCTACATCTCCTGCTGGATACTCTCCAACGTCACCGCAGTACTCTCCGTCATCGCCGAATTACAGCCCTACATCACCTGGATTCATGGGCGCTACCTCCCCGGCATACAGCCCGACGTCGCCGCAGTACAGTCCCACCTCCCCACAGTACAGCCCGACGAGCCCGCAATATCATGCAAGCAGCGACCGGCGGTCCCCAACCTCTCCAACGTCGCCCCAATATAGCCCGACGAGCCCGCGCTATAGCCCGACGAGCCCTGCTGGCTCATTCTCTCCCACCTCGCCGCGCTACAGCCCGACATCGCCGGGCCCCTCAAACTCCTACTCGCCCACGTAAGTCCCTAAAGTCATAGTTGTAGACATGCCCCCTTGCAGAGCAAGCGCTAACGTCAGACCTAGATCACCGAAGCAGTAGAGAGTTTGTGAGTTTGAAATTTTTGCTTTTGCAGGCTGGGCTATTTTGTCTTAGCCCTGTACAAATAATTACTTTCCATCTTTTCTGACTGGTGTTTTTTTTTGGGGCTTGATGTGAAGCTTTTTGGTGAAGTCGGGTAGCCTCATGGAAAGTTTAACACAGACTCAAAAAAGAAAAACCTTGTACGGCATTTCCTTGCTTTGGATGCTTATGCGGTTTCGTTCCTTTGACTAGGCCCACGAATGTCGCTGTAGCTGTCCTGTTCTTTTTCTTTTTCCTTGCGCGCGAAACAAGACGAATCTGTACAGCACCACGAAAGGCTGTGCATCGACACATGGCACCAAAAAATGTCGCAGGGTGGTTTTTTTTTGGGCGCGTTCATCTTATACACCATTACCATAAATCATCTGGGCGGTCGTTCTGGCGTTTTTGCTTTTTCTTTCTTCCATCTACGTTAGGCACTTTCTTTGGCACACAATATGCGTGGCGTTCCGGCGGGGCTTTTGCATCTCAAGAGGTGGATTCTGAGTTTGTGTGTGCTTTTTTTCCCTTCTTTTACTTGGAAACAATGCATGTTTTGATAGCTAGCCCGCCAAATTGCTTTGGGCTTTTTGTTTTTGCGCGCGGTTCTGAAGAATGAACATCAGGATGGGATGGGGGACGGTGGTTAAGAAGAAGACGTTTGGATGGGTAGTGTAGTAGTCATGCTATTGGCTAGAGGGGACAAGGATGAAATCATTGCAGATGATAGGTAAAGGCAGAAGAATAAATTGACGATTCGTTGTCATGATGCTGTTCCCTGTCAAACGTGATGTCCTCGGTTGTTAAGCGCGTTTATTTCTATCGATCGAAC